>OY992888.1:39817778-39820278 GCA_963921405.1 Cepaea hortensis
CGTAGATAGGACAACGGTATGGGCCGACGATTTGTTAAAAATGACAACAAACCCGCCTGCAGTTGTTGGTTAGGTCAACTTTAGTCCACCATGTCGGCAACGTTAGTTCTTTGGCGACAGACACATTTCTATACTATTCCTTGAAACTATATATAAAGCCTACCCCGAAAAAGGATTATTTTTCGTATAACACATATCAACAAGTGCTGCATTTACAGCAGTTGTGTAAATTCAGAGAATTGTTCCAACGGGTTGAACCTGCCTGTTACCGGCCTCGGCATACAATCATATATGTATTAGTTCGTGAAGTGTGCTAATTTTGTCTAGCATTCCATTTCTTGTAGCGGGTAATAACTTTACTTTTGGTGTGTTTACGCTAGCTTTGGGAATTGTTGTTTGCCTAGTTCGCGCCAAACGTGAAATACGTCTTACTGAATTTACCTTACGTGTTTCGCTGAATGGGAATACCGAAGATTATTCGCACAGGAATCTGTCGGTTTTAATTTTTGCTGTTGTTACTTTGAAATAGCGGGACTACACGCGGGACTGCTCTAGTACAGTTCAGATTTGTCTGTCTTGGTAAGTATTGTTTTTATTTTGCGAATATTCTTTACAATATGTAATATGTCACGATTATTTACTACACCACATGAGTATGGTACACTGTCGTATACGGATATGGATAAAATTGCGTTCTTAAAGTATTTATTTTCTTGTGCATGATTAAGGATTTCTTTAGTCTTTAATTAAAGAGGTTTTTTAACGGCAGCAAGTAGATTTAGTAATTTTACTTTTTAGCTTGATTGTTACGTACGCAGTAGCCAGTAAGAGCCTTGATAACACCAATTTGTCTATATTCAGTCTCCAACTGAGATTGATTACATTTTGAAGATTTTCAAGTGTTTTTTTCTTAATTTTCGTTCTCTTACTTTTCACTTTGAACTAAACGTAGTCCATACGCGTGATTCTACTTCTAGTACTAGTACACTGGAGTGATTTTTGCGTGTGATTTAGCATTCTCTATTACCACTGTCCCACGCCATCAGCCGAACCAACTCCGACTTCTGCGTCGGAATGCTGAAGCCGAGGTAGCGGGTTCAACACCCTACACTGGTCAGTTGGACGATAATGTTGATTTCTCGTCTTTAACTTGAAGACGTAAATCACAAGTACCTCTGAAGTCGGAAAGGGTTCTCCTGATGGCGAGGGACACTGGTAATAGGATAAAAACCAACAGACACAAATCAGTACAGTGCACAAGAAGTAGTAGCACGTGTATGGATTACGCTTGAGTTCAAAGCGGGCGAATGCGGAAAAAAAATACTATGTCGTTTCTGTAACAGTAGAATTGAGTAGTGTATTTTTACGCATATTTGTTTGTATAGGAACCTTGTTATCGTAGTGCACAGTGGGAACTGGATAATACTGGGTCCAGTCCATACTTGATAATAATTACATTTTTAATCATATCGAATCTGCCTGGTAAACGATTTAATTATATTGTTAGCCGAAAAATTGGCTAGTATTTTGGTCATGTTTTTACTAGCAGGAGCCAAGGTGGCTTGATGGTTAGTTGCCATGCTTGTCAAGACAGCGGTCCGAGTTGAATCCCAAACAGGGACGCAGAGGTGTTTTCAAGGCACCAGGGCCGGGTTATATACTGGCCAAGACCTATTGACGCGTCCTCGTCGAGCGTCCTGGGTAACAGGTCCCTTCGGGGTCCTGGCTAAAGTCAGTAGGATCGCCGATTCCTCCGAAGTCAGAGAATGTCTGCCTGTACGGCGAGGAACCACCAGTCTGCACACCAATAAGTCAGACATGGGACAACGGATACTCACGCAAACCTCAGGTCCTGTATGACATCACACTGATGTTGGACAACAGGATGCCTTCATCCGACATACAGGACTTCGCGTTAGAGCTCAAGCCAACGATCACAAGCAAGCAGAATCCCGAACATAGGCGGGGTTATATTCCCGATCTGAACGGCTCTGGAGTAGATCCCGCATGATGTAACATGTGCATTACACTGTTGTAAGAATGATGCGGGGAAGAAAGGCGACGAGGTAGAGAACTGGCCATCACACCTCGTAACTCATAGCTTAGAATGCCTTAAGGCTTGACACTCGCTTGCCGACACAATGGTCATGGGTTTGATCCGCAGCTGGGAGGTTTCAGATTTAAAAATTGATCTGTGCTGCCAGGTCCACTCAGCCTAAAAGGGCACCAAGAATGCCTTGAGGAGTCAAGGCGACCGGTGTGGACTGACCACACGACTCTAGGGAATGCACCCTATGCCCAATCTGCCTAAAGATGTTCAGACGGTTCCTGGACTTTTATTTAACACCTGCGAGTCACTTTGGCAGGGTGGTTACTCCATTTGCCTCGTGCTTCGAAGGCTTTGGTTTCGATTCCGGGCTACGTCGTTGGGTTCACGAGTGCAGTCTTCTCTGAGACTCCTGGGGATCGTCGCTGGAGCTCCGGAGTTCGTGCTATGTGC
>OY992888.1:39825278-39830278 GCA_963921405.1 Cepaea hortensis
CAGTCTGATGATACAAGGGGAGGTGTGGGGGTGGCACGTGGCAAGAACACCAAAATATACGTGGCAACCAAGATGTGCAGCGTGGGAGCAGACAAGAAGTAGAGCGGAGAGAATCTACCTGCGAGCTGCAGCAAACAACAAGAACCTCAAGCAACCTCTAACGAAGCTACCACGAGGAGGGACGACGACAACCCACCACAAACAAGAGCCAAACCTACTGAGAAGCAGAGGGAGGAGAAAGACATCAGAGTCAGAAACACCGACTCACCGACAAGCAAGTGGGTTGTCAAGCGTATCCAAGTGGAGCTATCAGACGAAGAAATCCAGAGCAGCTACGAGAAGGGAATCTCCACATCCGATTCTTAAAGGCGGAGCGGCTCCTCACCTACTCCAAGATTCCTACAATCTTGGCGGTGGTGACGTCAGAGGGCAGCGAGATGCCGACCACAGTATCAATCAACAAGAAAATACAACAGCCAGAGGATTCATCCCAAGAGTCAATCAATGTTCCAGATGCCAGAGGGCCGGCCACAGCAGAGCAGCATGCCGCAGCAGGACGGAAATCGTGAAAGGAGTGTCCGCTGGCCAAGCTGGACACGGACTTCCGAGCACCCAGCAACAACCAGTTTTAACATGGATGGCACCAAAAAAAAAAAAAAGTGAAAGTAAGATTGTCACCGTTATGACTTAAAAGTTGCTAACATGGTAGCAGCAATGTTGTATTATAACACAATGACAACATTTCGGTAACATATAAGACAATGGCAGATACGGGAAGTGGATTAAGACGATTAATCATCCCATAGAATTAATCAGTTAACCCATTCCTTTTACATATGTATACACAACGGGCCTGTACTACCACATTCGTTTTATAAAATATGTTCGCGCGGGTTCCCGTAGATAGGACAACGGTATGGGCCGACGATTTGTTAAAAATGACAACAAACCCGCCTGCAGTTGTTGGTTAGGTCAACTTTAGTCCACCATGTCGGCAACGTTAGTTCTTTGGCGACAGACACATTTCTATACTATTCCTTGAAACTATATATAAAGCCTACCCCGAAAAAGGATTATTTTTCGTATAACACATATCAACAAGTGCTGCATTTACAGCAGTTGTGTAAATTCAGAGAATTGTTCCAACGGGTTGAACCTGCCTGTTACCGGCCTCGGCATACAATCATATATGTATTAGTTCGTGAAGTGTGCTAATTTTGTCTAGCATTCCATTTCTTGTAGCGGGTAATAACTTTACTTTTGGTGTGTTTACGCTAGCTTTGGGAATTGTTGTTTGCCTAGTTCGCGCCAAACGTGAAATACGTCTTACTGAATTTACCTTACGTGTTTCGCTGAATGGGAATACCGAAGATTATTCGCACAGGAATCTGTCGGTTTTAATTTTTGCTGTTGTTACTTTGAAATAGCGGGACTACACGCGGGACTGCTCTAGTACAGTTCAGATTTGTCTGTCTTGGTAAGTATTGTTTTTATTTTGCGAATATTCTTTACAATATGTAATATGTCACGATTATTTACTACACCACATGAGTATGGTACACTGTCGTATACGGATATGGATAAAATTGCGTTCTTAAAGTATTTATTTTCTTGTGCATGATTAAGGATTTCTTTAGTCTTTAATTAAAGAGGTTTTTTAACGGCAGCAAGTAGATTTAGTAATTTTACTTTTTAGCTTGATTGTTACGTACGCAGTAGCCAGTAAGAGCCTTGATAACACCAATTTGTCTATATTCAGTCTCCAACTGAGATTGATTACATTTTGAAGATTTTCAAGTGTTTTTTTCTTAATTTTCGTTCTCTTACTTTTCACTTTGAACTAAACGTAGTCCATACGCGTGATTCTACTTCTAGTACTAGTACACTGGAGTGATTTTTGCGTGTGATTTAGCATTCTCTATTACCACTGTCCCACGCCATCAGCCGAACCAACTCCGACTTCTGCGTCGGAATGCTGAAGCCGAGGTAGCGGGTTCAACACCCTACACTGGTCAGTTGGACGATAATGTTGATTTCTCGTCTTTAACTTGAAGACGTAAATCACAAGTACCTCTGAAGTCGGAAAGGGTTCTCCTGATGGCGAGGGACACTGGTAATAGGATAAAAACCAACAGACACAAATCAGTACAGTGCACAAGAAGTAGTAGCACGTGTATGGATTACGCTTGAGTTCAAAGCGGGCGAATGCGGAAAAAAAATACTATGTCGTTTCTGTAACAGTAGAATTGAGTAGTGTATTTTTACGCATATTTGTTTGTATAGGAACCTTGTTATCGTAGTGCACAGTGGGAACTGGATAATACTGGGTCCAGTCCATACTTGATAATAATTACATTTTTAATCATATCGAATCTGCCTGGTAAACGATTTAATTATATTGTTAGCCGAAAAATTGGCTAGTATTTTGGTCATGTTTTTACTAGCAGGAGCCAAGGTGGCTTGATGGTTAGTTGCCATGCTTGTCAAGACAGCGGTCCGAGTTGAATCCCAAACAGGGACGCAGAGGTGTTTTCAAGGCACCAGGGCCGGGTTATATACTGGCCAAGACCTATTGACGCGTCCTCGTCGAGCGTCCTGGGTAACAGGTCCCTTCGGGGTCCTGGCTAAAGTCAGTAGGATCGCCGATTCCTCCGAAGTCAGAGAATGTCTGCCTGTACGGCGAGGAACCACCAGTCTGCACACCAATAAGTCAGACATGGGACAACGGATACTCACGCAAACCTCAGGTCCTGTATGACATCACACTGATGTTGGACAACAGGATGCCTTCATCCGACATACAGGACTTCGCGTTAGAGCTCAAGCCAACGATCACAAGCAAGCAGAATCCCGAACATAGGCGGGGTTATATTCCCGATCTGAACGGCTCTGGAGTAGATCCCGCATGATGTAACATGTGCATTACACTGTTGTAAGAATGATGCGGGGAAGAAAGGCGACGAGGTAGAGAACTGGCCATCACACCTCGTAACTCATAGCTTAGAATGCCTTAAGGCTTGACACTCGCTTGCCGACACAATGGTCATGGGTTTGATCCGCAGCTGGGAGGTTTCAGATTTAAAAATTGATCTGTGCTGCCAGGTCCACTCAGCCTAAAAGGGCACCAAGAATGCCTTGAGGAGTCAAGGCGACCGGTGTGGACTGACCACACGACTCTAGGGAATGCACCCTATGCCCAATCTGCCTAAAGATGTTCAGACGGTTCCTGGACTTTTATTTAACACCTGCGAGTCACTTTGGCAGGGTGGTTACTCCATTTGCCTCGTGCTTCGAAGGCTTTGGTTTCGATTCCGGGCTACGTCGTTGGGTTCACGAGTGCAGTCTTCTCTGAGACTCCTGGGGATCGTCGCTGGAGCTCCGGAGTTCGTGCTATGTGCAACACTTTCGGCAGGCCGCCCTGTGGAAAGAGACCGAGCCATATGGGGTAAAACCCGGTGCACTGAAGGCGATCTTCTTGCCATGTAAAACCTGAAAAAATGTCACACGTCACACCCCAAGAGTGATATCTGCTATAGGCTGGCTATTGTGTTACTAAGGTAAGGTTACTAAGGTTACGGCCGATATCGGGATACGTTTAAGTTCAATTCCCATGAGAAGATGGGGTTTATTTTTCTGACCACATTCGTCTCCAGGCGCCACCATCACATCGCATCTCATCTTGTTCCTCTTGTACTTTGCGGTGTAGAGGCGAAGCTTAAATATCAGGGGAGTGCCCGTCCATCATCTCATCTGGCTCCTCTTGTATCTTGCGGTGCCGAGGTGAAATATGCACAGCACGAGAGTGCTCGTCCATCATCTCATCATATTCGTCTTGTACCTTGCGGTGTCGAGGTGGAGAATAAACAGTGGGGGAGTGCCCGCTTATGGGCTTCATGTATCGAGATTCCCATGTACTCTGCTATTCCCTCTGTCCGGCCTCGTCTTCTGTTTTCTGCTTCCATTTGGTCTGTACATCATTGCTTGTTGTGGTATTCTGTTAGTTGGTAACCAAGAGGTTTGGCAAAAATTCGCACCAGCTTTTCCACTGGTAAAGAACTCCTCTACAATTTGCAAGTCCTTTGCGGGACGTGCCGATCAATCCGAACCCCAGATTGATTGTCAACGCAATTTTACATTCTGTAGTTGGGCATTGCTTTCTGAACGCTTTGGGAACAGACCGCCTTGTACGGATTTCGATAGTATGGGTGTCGGTATTCAGAAAGAATGTGCACTATTGAACATAACAGTTGCCGAGCAAATCACAAATATCCAAAAAATGTGGGACATCCTATGAAGTTCAACTGACCGGTGTAGGAAACAAACCCGCTCCCCCGTCGTCAGCGCCCCGGAAGTTTAAGGGCTAGGGCGCTCTTATCCTCTCGGCCACGTTGCCTACTAAGAACTCCTCACCTAACCTAATCATATCATGAACATCTGAAAGCCTATCTATTCACAGCACCGCAGTATCTTTGATGGATTGATTACCTTTAGACTTGAGACTGGCGGAAGTCTTCGTGACGAAGTTGTTGAGCCGCCCGTATGCCTCCAGCTCACGAACGTCGTCAGTTGGTTTTCGGACAGCATCATAAGGTTCGCGAGTGCAGTTTTTTTTCGGAAACCCCTGGGGATCTAGGGTGTTCGTGCTGTGTGCGATGCTTTCGGCTGGCGGTTAGTTGCTGTGTGCGATGTTTTCGGCTGGCGGTTAGTTGCTGTGCGGGAAGAGACCATTTCTGAGAAAACTCAGTGCAGTGAAGTCGACCCTCTAGCCTTGTAACCTTTAAACTCTGCTGTAGGTCGGCATTGAGAGTACAACGTTGGCATAAAAATTGCCCCCTGCGTGACGAAGGACTTAGGACGCGGTTCGTGATCCCGTAAACCCTCGTTCGAAATACAGCTGCGCGCGATTTGGCAACAGACCGCGTTGCGTTGGTTATTTTACGAAACGACATGGGTGTCGGTCGTCCAGAAAGCAATTGCAAATTACTGAACATAAACTTGCC
>OY992888.1:39832778-39840278 GCA_963921405.1 Cepaea hortensis
CTTAGTGTAGAATGCGTTGGCTTGGTCATGTATATAGGCACACCAGATGCACAGTTCCCAAATAGCATTCTCTATGGTCACTTGGCAAACGGTATCCAAATTGGACGTCCACAGCTACGACTGTAAGATACCCGGGAGACAAAAACCATGTTGGGGATAGAATGGGCATCTCAAAATGCTTCTGACCAGCGGCGGACTGGGTCTAAATCTATTGGATACCAGGAGACAAAGCTACTTTAGTGGTGGTGTTTGTCCATCAACAATGATGATAACCATTCATTTCCTCCAGTGGGACTGAACATATGGAGCCATGAGTTCTAAGAAGGCTGGTAAGGCCTATTTTGGCTCAAAATGTCCTTTGACAATGTGGGCAAAGGCATTAGTCATTAGTCGCGATTTCGGGGAGGGGGAGAAGAGATTTTAGGGTTTCCAATGGGGGGGGGGGGGAATTAAGATTATTTCAAGATCGCGTTAATACAAGAACCGATAACTTTATATTGTTTTTCCCTCCATATTTTACAGTTCTGTACTTCTCGCACTTCTTAAATTCATTTTATAACATTAGTAGACTCGCAAATCACGTTTTATGTAACGTCTAGACTTGTTCTAGCATGTGTTATTAAATTTAGCTTCCAGTTCTACATATACTATGTAAAAAAAAAAAAAAAAAAGGAGGAAATACGACATGGGGGAATGCCATTCTGAACATTTGGTCATGGGGTGCATGGGCCAAAAAAGGTTGAGAACCACTGGTCTAAAATTTAAGGGGGCGCCCACTTGCCATCGGTTCGTCGTCGTCGTCGTCGTCGTCGTCATTCGCCACTGCGAGCGCTAACAAAACAAGTCACCTGAACAAGTCAAGCAGTCTGATGATACAAGGGGAGGTGTGGGGGTGGCACGTGGCAAGAACACCAAAATATACGTGGCAACCAAGATGTGCAGCGTGGGAGCAGACAAGAAGTAGAGCGGAGAGAATCTACCTGCGAGCTGCAGCAAACAACAAGAACCTCAAGCAACCTCTAACGAAGCTACCACGAGGAGGGACGACGACAACCCACCACAAACAAGAGCCAAACCTACTGAGAAGCAGAGGGAGGAGAAAGACATCAGAGTCAGAAACACCGACTCACCGACAAGCAAGTGGGTTGTCAAGCGTATCCAAGTGGAGCTATCAGACGAAGAAATCCAGAGCAGCTACGAGAAGGGAATCTCCACATCCGATTCTTAAAGGCGGAGCGGCTCCTCACCTACTCCAAGATTCCTACAATCTTGGCGGTGGTGACGTCAGAGGGCAGCGAGATGCCGACCACAGTATCAATCAACAAGAAAATACAACAGCCAGAGGATTCATCCCAAGAGTCAATCAATGTTCCAGATGCCAGAGGGCCGGCCACAGCAGAGCAGCATGCCGCAGCAGGACGGAAATCGTGAAAGGAGTGTCCGCTGGCCAAGCTGGACACGGACTTCCGAGCACCCAGCAACAACCAGTTTTAACATGGATGGCACCAAAAAAAAAAAAAAAGTGAAAGTAAGATTGTCACCGTTATGACTTAAAAGTTGCTAACATGGTAGCAGCAATGTTGTATTATAACACAATGACAACATTTCGGTAACATATAAGACAATGGCAGATACGGGAAGTGGATTAAGACGATTAATCATCCCATAGAATTAATCAGTTAACCCATTCCTTTTACATATGTATACACAACGGGCCTGTACTACCACATTCGTTTTATAAAATATGTTCGCGCGGGTTCCCGTAGATAGGACAACGGTATGGGCCGACGATTTGTTAAAAATGACAACAAACCCGCCTGCAGTTGTTGGTTAGGTCAACTTTAGTCCACCATGTCGGCAACGTTAGTTCTTTGGCGACAGACACATTTCTATACTATTCCTTGAAACTATATATAAAGCCTACCCCGAAAAAGGATTATTTTTCGTATAACACATATCAACAAGTGCTGCATTTACAGCAGTTGTGTAAATTCAGAGAATTGTTCCAACGGGTTGAACCTGCCTGTTACCGGCCTCGGCATACAATCATATATGTATTAGTTCGTGAAGTGTGCTAATTTTGTCTAGCATTCCATTTCTTGTAGCGGGTAATAACTTTACTTTTGGTGTGTTTACGCTAGCTTTGGGAATTGTTGTTTGCCTAGTTCGCGCCAAACGTGAAATACGTCTTACTGAATTTACCTTACGTGTTTCGCTGAATGGGAATACCGAAGATTATTCGCACAGGAATCTGTCGGTTTTAATTTTTGCTGTTGTTACTTTGAAATAGCGGGACTACACGCGGGACTGCTCTAGTACAGTTCAGATTTGTCTGTCTTGGTAAGTATTGTTTTTATTTTGCGAATATTCTTTACAATATGTAATATGTCACGATTATTTACTACACCACATGAGTATGGTACACTGTCGTATACGGATATGGATAAAATTGCGTTCTTAAAGTATTTATTTTCTTGTGCATGATTAAGGATTTCTTTAGTCTTTAATTAAAGAGGTTTTTTAACGGCAGCAAGTAGATTTAGTAATTTTACTTTTTAGCTTGATTGTTACGTACGCAGTAGCCAGTAAGAGCCTTGATAACACCAATTTGTCTATATTCAGTCTCCAACTGAGATTGATTACATTTTGAAGATTTTCAAGTGTTTTTTTCTTAATTTTCGTTCTCTTACTTTTCACTTTGAACTAAACGTAGTCCATACGCGTGATTCTACTTCTAGTACTAGTACACTGGAGTGATTTTTGCGTGTGATTTAGCATTCTCTATTACCACTGTCCCACGCCATCAGCCGAACCAACTCCGACTTCTGCGTCGGAATGCTGAAGCCGAGGTAGCGGGTTCAACACCCTACACTGGTCAGTTGGACGATAATGTTGATTTCTCGTCTTTAACTTGAAGACGTAAATCACAAGTACCTCTGAAGTCGGAAAGGGTTCTCCTGATGGCGAGGGACACTGGTAATAGGATAAAAACCAACAGACACAAATCAGTACAGTGCACAAGAAGTAGTAGCACGTGTATGGATTACGCTTGAGTTCAAAGCGGGCGAATGCGGAAAAAAAATACTATGTCGTTTCTGTAACAGTAGAATTGAGTAGTGTATTTTTACGCATATTTGTTTGTATAGGAACCTTGTTATCGTAGTGCAC
The DNA here is from genome assembly GCA_963921405.1 of Cepaea hortensis. Taxonomy (NCBI): domain Eukaryota; kingdom Metazoa; phylum Mollusca; class Gastropoda; order Stylommatophora; family Helicidae; genus Cepaea; species Cepaea hortensis. The sequence continues at coordinate 39,835,947 of OY992888.1, forward strand.
AGTGGGAACTGGATAATACTGGGTCCAGTCCATACTTGATAATAATTACATTTTTAATCATATCGAATCTGCCTGGTAAACGATTTAATTATATTGTTAGCCGAAAAATTGGCTAGTATTTTGGTCATGTTTTTACTAGCAGGAGCCAAGGTGGCTTGATGGTTAGTTGCCATGCTTGTCAAGACAGCGGTCCGAGTTGAATCCCAAACAGGGACGCAGAGGTGTTTTCAAGGCACCAGGGCCGGGTTATATACTGGCCAAGACCTATTGACGCGTCCTCGTCGAGCGTCCTGGGTAACAGGTCCCTTCGGGGTCCTGGCTAAAGTCAGTAGGATCGCCGATTCCTCCGAAGTCAGAGAATGTCTGCCTGTACGGCGAGGAACCACCAGTCTGCACACCAATAAGTCAGACATGGGACAACGGATACTCACGCAAACCTCAGGTCCTGTATGACATCACACTGATGTTGGACAACAGGATGCCTTCATCCGACATACAGGACTTCGCGTTAGAGCTCAAGCCAACGATCACAAGCAAGCAGAATCCCGAACATAGGCGGGGTTATATTCCCGATCTGAACGGCTCTGGAGTAGATCCCGCATGATGTAACATGTGCATTACACTGTTGTAAGAATGATGCGGGGAAGAAAGGCGACGAGGTAGAGAACTGGCCATCACACCTCGTAACTCATAGCTTAGAATGCCTTAAGGCTTGACACTCGCTTGCCGACACAATGGTCATGGGTTTGATCCGCAGCTGGGAGGTTTCAGATTTAAAAATTGATCTGTGCTGCCAGGTCCACTCAGCCTAAAAGGGCACCAAGAATGCCTTGAGGAGTCAAGGCGACCGGTGTGGACTGACCACACGACTCTAGGGAATGCACCCTATGCCCAATCTGCCTAAAGATGTTCAGACGGTTCCTGGACTTTTATTTAACACCTGCGAGTCACTTTGGCAGGGTGGTTACTCCATTTGCCTCGTGCTTCGAAGGCTTTGGTTTCGATTCCGGGCTACGTCGTTGGGTTCACGAGTGCAGTCTTCTCTGAGACTCCTGGGGATCGTCGCTGGAGCTCCGGAGTTCGTGCTATGTGCAACACTTTCGGCAGGCCGCCCTGTGGAAAGAGACCGAGCCATATGGGGTAAAACCCGGTGCACTGAAGGCGATCTTCTTGCCATGTAAAACCTGAAAAAATGTCACACATCACACCCCAAGAGTGATATCTGCTATAGGCTGGCTATTGTGTTACTAAGGTAAGGTTACTAAGGTTACGGCCGATATCGGGATACGTTTAAGTTCAATTCCCATGAGAAGATGGGGTTTATTTTTCTGACCACATTCGTCTCCAGGCGCCACCATCACATCGCATCTCATCTTGTTCCTCTTGTACTTTGCGGTGTAGAGGCGAAGCTTAAATATCAGGGGAGTGCCCGTCCATCATCTCATCTGGCTCCTCTTGTATCTTGCGGTGCCGAGGTGAAATATGCACAGCACGAGAGTGCTCGTCCATCATCTCATCATATTCGTCTTGTACCTTGCGGTGTCGAGGTGGAGAATAAACAGTGGGGGAGTGCCCGCTTATGGGCTTCATGTATCGAGATTCCCATGTACTCTGCTATTCCCTCTGTCCGGCCTCGTCTTCTGTTTTCTGCTTCCATTTGGTCTGTACATCATTGCTTGTTGTGGTATTCTGTTAGTTGGTAACCAAGAGGTTTGGCAAAAATGCGCACCAGCTTTTCCACTGGTAAAGAACTCCTCTACAATTTGCAAGTCCTTTGCGGGACGTGCCGATCAATCCGAACCCCAGATTGATTGTCAACGCAATTTTACATTCTGTAGTTGGGCATTGCTTTCTGAACGCTTTGGGAACAGACCGCCTTGTACGGATTTCGATAGTATGGGTGTCGGTATTCAGAAAGAATGTGCACTATTGAACATAACAGTTGCCGAGCAAATCACAAATATCCAAAAAATGTGGGACATCCTATGAAGTTCAACTGACCGGTGTAGGAAACAAACCCGCTCCCCCGTCGTCAGCGCCCCGGAAGTTTAAGGGCTAGGGCGCTCTTATCCTCTCGGCCACGTTGCCTACTAAGAACTCCTCACCTAACCTAATCATATCATGAACATCTGAAAGCCTATCTATTCACAGCACCGCAGTATCTTTGATGGATTGATTACCTTTAGACTTGAGACTGGCGGAAGTCTTCGTGACGAAGTTGTTGAGCCGCCCGTATGCCTCCAGCTCACGAACGTCGTCAGTTGGTTTTCGGACAGCATCATAAGGTTCGCGAGTGCAGTTTTTTTTCGGAAACCCCTGGGGATCTAGGGTGTTCGTGCTGTGTGCGATGCTTTCGGCTGGCGGTTAGTTGCTGTGTGCGATGTTTTCGGCTGGCGGTTAGTTGCTGTGCGGGAAGAGACCATTTCTGAGAAAACTCAGTGCAGTGAAGTCGACCCTCTAGCCTTGTAACCTTTAAACTCTGCTGTAGGTCGGCATTGAGAGTACAACGTTGGCATAAAAATTGCCCCCTGCGTGACGAAGGACTTAGGACGCGGTTCGTGATCCCGTAAACCCTCGTTCGAAATACAGCTGCGCGCGATTTGGCAACAGACCGCGTTGCGTTGGTTATTTTACGAAACGACATGGGTGTCGGTCGTCCAGAAAGCAATTGCAAATTACTGAACATAAACTTGCCAAGACTTCACAACAGCACAGCGTGCTGGTGTTGACTGCAACACCTTGTAAAGGATATGCACCGTTTAGATTTAGAAGAAGGTATAAACATTGCATTTATAATGTTCTTAATTCCCATGGTGATAGGTGGATGTTTTAAGTATTGATGTAATTTGATAGTATCATTATTGGATGTTTCGTTAGCTGCTACGCGCTGCCGGATTTACTGAGGAGGGGATCTGAGCACTTATTGACTGAATGGTTTGATGTGCCATGACGATGACCTATCGACTAACTAACTAAGTAAACTATTATTTCTTGTCTCTGTCTCTCTATCTAATTTGCCATCTGATGTAAACATTTACAAAAGAAGACTGTATATATATGACATGTATGATATGATTCTGTTATAGCTAAGGCGATGTGCGGCAGTAAAAACATCGATTTTTTGTCAACTTGGCTATTTTTGGAATAGTTCATTTTTAGACACCTTATCATGTCTTCTATCAGATTCTGTACTTGTTTTTGTTTAAAAACTGTTATTTTTATGTAATATTCATAATTTACTGAACCCACCCTCTGTGTCAAATTGTATAATTATTGAAAATTGTTGCGAAATTGTCGGTTTTCAAATCCTAGCAACGATATCTCAGGAAAACACGACACGCGCGTGTAAGGTATCCCTGGAAAGGTCGTGAACTTCCGTAACTGTTCGTGATACTCCGAGTTCGTCTAATCGGAAGCTCTTCTGTGTACATCGGGTTTATTCGTGTCTATCATCTTCCGGAAACTTCCATATATGGAACATCGTAAGCAATCCGCGTTCGCCGATGGCTGAAATTGATCACGTGGGTTTCCAAAATGGCGGCTTTGTGTTGTTTACACCTGGCGACGTGCTGAAAGTTCATTGTTGACGACAGACTGACACGCATTGAAATATGCCTCGTTCTAAGAAATTTAACATCCAGTCATCCACTCAACGTAAGTAATCTCTCAGACTACACCTCGCAAATGCTCGTAAGCAGCGAAAAGCCTATCAGAACGTCGTAAATGATACAGACAATTCTGAAACTACTGAAAGCGACCCAGCTAAATTGCACATGCCACTTCCAAATCTAAGTGTTTTGACAGTGAATCTGAATGAATCAGTGCTATCGTGTTCTTCTCAAAGTTGTGGAAGTGGTTCTTTTATTACCCGAAGCCAATTTAAAAGAGATACGTATAAATACACAACATCCACTAGCAGCAAGTATGATTCTGGTGACGACAATGGATATCAAAAACGGGATCACAGAGCAATAGTTGATTGTTCAGAAATTGAGGCAATAATCAAATTGTTATGTTGTCCAGTTTGTAAAAATGATAGTCTTATTTTGAAAACTGACAGCAAGAAAGGCAAGGGATTAGCTGTGTATGCAGAGGTTTACTGCTCTTGTTGTGAAGAAGTGATGTGTGGAAGATACCTATCTGAAAAAAAGAAATGATGGGGATAGATCTTTTGCTGTCAACAGCCAGTCAGTATATTCAGCATTAGTTTGTGGGATGGGTGCAACAACATTTAATAATTTTTGTGAAAATATAAACCTGCAAGGTATTCATCACAAAACATTTCACAGCAAAGCGAATAAACTATATTCAAAGATAGAAGATCTGATTCTC
>OY992888.1:39845278-40010278 GCA_963921405.1 Cepaea hortensis
GCAATGCGGAGGGGCGAGACAGCCACGGGTATAGCACAAGCTGAAAGAGATCAACTGCAAAAACAGATAGACGAGTTGAAGAAACAAGTCAAGGCACTGCTGACGCCTGCTCCGACCAGCGACAATGAGAAACTGCGGATATAAAGGAGATCCATCAAAACATCAAGCAAGAAGTGGAACATATGGCACTGATAAAGAAGGAGAACGAAGAAATCCTACAAACCATTAAATCAGAGCGAGAACTGCAAAAAAAAAAAAAAAAAGCTGAAATGGAACTTCTCCAAAACAAACCAACAGAAGCCATACAAGAAACCACGGAGAAACCGCAAGACGAAAACCAATAAACGGTGCCTGAACCGCAAGCTAAAGCCAGCAGACCAACCACGACGCCCGAGACATACAAGTGGAAACCAATATCCAGCCAGACATCCGAAGAAAACCGAGATGAGCACTCTGATGACGGCACGGAGAGGCCCCATGGACCTACCTTGGAGGAGTGCCTAGAATCGATAAAATTGCAGGCAATTAGAGATGAACTCGGGTGCAAGGAATTCAGAATACGCTGGAGAGGAAACGAAAAGAAGAAGCCCAAGCAACTCAGGGGGCAACCGATAGAATACCCAGATATACACTATCACCCTGAGTCCGGCCTAGAGAACTATATAAGATGACGGAGAGATCATCCCGTGGTTGTCCATGGAGGAAGACTGCGAAAGGAAACATAAACTATTCATCGAAATAGAAAACAGGCGCAAGGAGGAAAATGACAACATCGAAAAGCTTCTGCGGACAATACACAACAAAGGAGGCAAACAGCTCAAATAAAAAGTCCTTATAAGGACTGCACCCAACCAAGCCAGACGTGCTAGGAGCCTGCACCAATAAAGAAAACCACAAGAGGAGACGGGCAAATGGATAGCCGCCGACCAACCCCCAGCTGACGCCACAGACACAAAAGCCGATATAACCAGTCCGAGGGAGGACTCACTCGTAAGAGCGCACAAGACAAGGAACAGAGCTAAAATCCCACAAAAACCACGGCTTTCAACAATAGCTCTCAGCTCTCCTCGCTGAGGAACCATGTTGGACGAGACCGAATTTGGAATTTTTTTTTCTTTCCAAAATTAGAATTGGAATTGGCCATCGGTCAAGGTGACGCCCCGGCCAGTCCGCCACTGCTTCTGGTGGTAACACGTGGAGATGCGCTGTAAGGAATCAAATGAACTCGGGAGAAAGGGGACATCTTCCACGAGCGGGGGAGATAAAATCCTGCCGAAAGAAACTCCAAACTGTGCATCTGCAGGTTTCCTGCACACGGCTCGTCACCCCACGGGCAGATGTCACCGACAAGAAGGACGCCATTATTATATTCGTGCCGCTTGTTGAGACTCTCCTTCAGTAAACTCCTTCGTTGTACTATGGGAGGAGAAGGGAGCACTTATATAAATAACCGTGTGCGTATGCAAATAAAGCACTCGTCGATTCGCGTGGCCGAGAGGGTTAACCTGCTGAAACTTTCTCTTCTGTCGGCCGTGTGGTTGTACTTCAACGTTGAATTTTTTGTTATTGCATATCCCTTACATGACGTTGCAGCCAACACCAGCATTTTTCAGCTGCTGTTGATGTACTAGGCAAGTTTTACGTTCAGTAGTTTGCCATTGCTTTCTGAACGACCGGCTCACATACCCCCGTAAGTCACCAGGGTGGCGCGAACCGCTGCCGATTCTCGCAGCAGCTGTTTTCCCCATGTGGATATACGGGATTACGGACAATGTCGCTAACACCTTGGCCAGGGAGAAAGGAACGTTGAATTCCCATTCAGAAATGAATTTCAAACTACTGAACCAAAATTGCTTAGGAAATACTTGGGATTCATCAGAGAGGACATGCAATTTTTAAAAAAAAATGACACACATGGTACATTCGTTTATAGCCAGAAATTGTTGCTAAAGCCGCTAAAGTAAATATAGATTTTCCAGTAAACACCAAGTGTCATATAAACTCCATGGCTTCTGAAATTCCCATGGTTTATTTCTAGTCGGGGACACTCCGTGTCGTTGGGCCCCACCGCCACCACACAGGTCCTTGTTTACACAGAGCAACTTGACCTAGGTCCTAGGCTTGCCAGCGCAGGTTTCTCCGGCGTATCATTTTAAACACCCCATTCCCGTCCCTCTCCGTTTTCTCCAACAAGAAACACTGCAACGTTGGAAACAACACACGGTGACGAAGTGTGTGCATGTGTGTGTGTGTGTGTGTGTGTGTGTGTGTGTGTGTGAGTGTGTGTGTGTGTGTGTTTGTTTTTGTGTGAGGAGGGGGGGGGGGGTTCAATCAGGGACAGTAGATAAACGCGTAGGGCCAGTCCTGAGGCCACGGAAATTGTCGAGTTACTGAAGATTGTACCCTGGCTGTGCGGGTTGTGTGTTTAGGCCAGAGATTACACGTGGAAGATTAGGGACGATCGGTGCGGAGTTATATATATATATATATATATATATATATATATATATATATATATATATATATATATATATATATATATATATATATATATATATATATATGTGTGTGTGTGTGTGTGTGTGTGTGTGTGTGTGGCGTGAGAAAACAGTTGAAGTGTGTGTGTGTGTGTGTGGGGGGGGGGCACATGAGAAAACAGTAAAAGTGTGTGGTATTAGAAAACAGTAGGACAAGGTACCTGTACAGGGTACACGTTTTTACATTCAATAGTTTGCCATTGCTGCCGAATCTAGCGCAATGTCTTGTGTGTGTGGCGTGAGGAAACAGTAGAAAAGTGTGTGTGTGTGGCTTGATGAAAAAGTAGAAATACAGCTAACGGATGTCAAGGGTATTTGATGATATACACATGCAGAGAGAGAGAGAGAGAGAGAGAGAGAGAGAGAGAGAGAGAGAGAGAGAGAGAGAGAGAGAGAGAGAGAGAGATTATATGATGTCTGAAATGCCCATGGTTTATTTCTAGTCTGGGGCACCCCATTGCCGCGTGTCGTCGTACCCACCATACAAATCTTTGTGTACACGGGGCGACTTGACCTAGATTTGCCCGAACGGGTTTCTCCTACATTTCAATATCAATATAAATCAGAGCCAAGGCCTGTTTTTTTCGGGGACCAGTATGGTTTTTTTTTTCTCCTTTAATTAGATAAGAGTTTAACAAGAACGACTGAAAATTCAGTCGCAAGTATAACCATTTTCTACAACCTCATTCCCCCCCCCCTTTTTTTTTAAAACTTTTACATCGCTGTGTAATGGTAAGAGAGAAGGAGAGAGAGAGAGAGAGAGAGAGAGAGAGAGAGAGAGAGAGAGAGAGAGAGAGAGAGAGAGAGAGAGAGAGAGTTTGCGCATAACGCGATATTGATATAACCACCTACTCTACCCTTTTTCGCATATCCTTTTACAGGACATTGCAGTCAACACCAGCATGTTCAGCTGCTGTTGATGTCTTGGCACGTTTGTACGTTCAGTAGTTTGCCATTGCTTTCTGAACGACCGGCTCACATACCGCCGTAAGTAACCAGCGCGACGCGATCCACTGCCAAATCTAGCGCAGCTGTGTTCCATACGTGGTATTACGAACAACGTCCTTAACCCTTTCGCCAGGGAGACCGCCTACTCTACCCTACAAGACTAAATTAGTGTTCAAATTTGCAAGGGGGTCGAATGACTTGGAGGTATGACGGGCAGCCACTAACTCAAGCACATACTATTCAATACATCAATATAACCTTATATCAGCCAACTTTAGACACTACACATCAATACGACCTTCTGTCAACCGAGTTTAGACACTAGACATTAATACCGCCTACTGTAAACACTGCACATCAATACAACCTTCTGTCAATCGAGTGTAGACACTAAACATCAATACAACCTTACATCAGCCGAGTGTAGACACTACACATTACTACAACCTTATATCAGCCGAGTGTAGAAACTAAACACCAATATTGAGTTGAGTTGATTTAAGAACCGACGTCACTGCACTTAGGACATTCCCATGCGTGCTTCGTCCGTCCCCTCGTTCAACAGCCAGCGAAGAGTCATACTAATAATCGTTCCCACTGCTATCTGATTAAAAGTTCTCCTGGTCTTCCCTCTCAGCCGAGTTTAGATACTATACATTAATACGACCTTCTTTCATACGAGTTTAGACGCTACACATCAATACGACCTTCTATCAGCCGAGTCTAGATACTACACATCAATACGACCTTCTATGAGCCGAGTTTAGACACTACACATTAATACCGCCTACTATAGACACTACACATTAATACAACCTTCTACTCAGCCGAGTTTAGACACAGCACATCAATACAACATTCTGTCAGCCAAGATTAGACACTACACATCAATACAGGTGAAATATGGATTTACATGTCAGCCTAATTAAACACGATGAAGGCAATCCCATGTCAGGTCATTCTTACAGCCACGTGAAGTGTTAAGCCTTTACACGTTTAATGAGGCGATGGAACCTATTCCCGTCCTCTCCGTCTTTCACTCCCAGATACATCTATTATTTTTAAAGACATCTTACGTCATGTTACCATAATGGTGGAGAAAACACCGAAGCATGCCAATGTTAGTGATTGATTGACTGACTGTTTGAATATCGCAACGTCACCCATCATAGGTTATAGCTCAAAATTTGCCCGATCGCCGCGATTGACATCCGTCATTTGATGTGGCCCCGAATGATCAGGGCTTCTCGGCTGGCAAGGCGAAAGTCGAGTATAGGTTTCCAAATTGACGTGGACAAGGCCTTAGGTTCGTACCAGAATACGATCAGCGTTGCCAGTTGTGGGTTGTGCTCAATCTTTAAATCTCAAATCCCGAAACAACCAAATAAATCATCTAAAATATCAACAAAAACAACAACAAAAAAGAGAGATATTTATCCATGTAACCACTTTTTCATAACTGCTACGCAGTGTATGGTCTGGCTCTGTGTTGGTCGATACTATTCGATTCGATTTCACCATTACCCATACCCTGCCCAACCTCAAGGAGAAGTTATAATAGGGTCTATCACCGGCTCATAATGATAGTCATGTGACTTATCAGCCACCAAAGCAGCTGCCCTTGGTATAACCCTCACAGTCCTATTAATCCGAATGTGATTGTTGTCCATTTGGGGTTCAATCAATCAATCATGTGCCATGCCGGAAAGCGTGGGCGGTCATGATTCGCCATTTCACTCGATCACCAGAGTCGTGGATCAGCTCAGTGTTCCTGTCTCGTCCATGCCATGTGGCCAAGCCATCCAGGTATTTTCCTCTCGGTCTTCCTCTTGGAAGAAAACCTCATTTGGGGTTACCATGCCTTAATATAGTTGAGCGGGCGCAAAGCTATTTTAAAGGAATCTATGTTGTTAATGTCGTGAGCGCAGACGAGCGAGGATTCGACGTCGCTGTCCTCGTCTGGCTAAGTGAGGACAAGACCGGTCATCTATTTTTCCGTGTATTCAGGCTTTCAAAATGTAATAGTCGAATTACTTCACAAGCCCATAGTGGGCTACTGCTTGGGGGAACGTTGTTGTTTATGTTTTGTGTTAAATGTAGTTGCTTCAGTGTCATTGTCTGTTGTTGTTTTTGTTTTGTTTTAAATGTAGTTGCTTCAGTATTATTGTCTGTTGTTGTTTTTGTTTTGTTTTAAATGTAATTGCTTCAATGTCATTGTTTGTTGTTGTTTTTCTTGGTTTTAAATGTAGTTGCTTCAGTGGCATTGCCCGTTGTTGTTTTCGTTTTGTTTTAAATGTAGTTGCTTCAATGTCATTGTCTGTTGTTTGATTTTCTTGATTTTAAATGTAGTTGCTTCAGTGTCATCGTCTGTTTTTATTTTCATCTTGATTTTAAATGTAGTTGCTTCAGTGTCATTGTCTGTTGTTTTTCCTGCTCCTTTTAGTTTCCCAATGAAAATCTGTTGACTCAGCCGACTCCGTGGTTGAGATTGTGTTCTAGCAAAACTGGCCTTCCGCGGGTCGTGTTGTCCTTTGCATGCAAACATGCCAGCTGTACGGTGTCCGGACTTCCTCTGGGCAATGGACTGGAGTCTGTGGACAAGAACATTCCTAAAACCTGGGAAGGAAACATGACCAACCTTGGCATTCTCCAAGCCGGTCTGTGTGAGCTGTGTTGAATCATGACCTAGTTACACCCAAATGTCTCTCGGGAGGCGTTAGTTAGTTAGTTAGTTAGTTAGTTAGCTGGCTGGCTGGCTGGTTGGTTGGTTGGTTGGTTGGTTGGTTGGTTGGTTGGTTGGTTGGTTGGATAGTCAGTCAGTCAGTCGCGGTTCCAACTTCACGGCAATGGGTCGTCCCCATTATGCTTCTTTCCCGTGTCACTCGAAATGCTCCTCACTGCCCTATGTGAAAAGTGAAACATTCAGGAGTCTCGACAAGCCAACAGCCCGCACAGGTACACTGTGCATAATGCCGCCGTCAAAATGCCAACACTAAAGTTCTCCACGGAAAATAAAATTTATCGAAAACCAGCAGCCACACATTACTGCATTAAAAGTCGAGGGGATCGACTTCATTGCCCCAGGATTTACCCTATATGGCTGGGTCCCCTTCGGCAGAGCGGTTCGCCGACATCATCGCACAAAGCACGAACATCAGCGACGACCCCCAGTAGTGAAGTTCAGTACCGGTCGTGTACATCCCGCCGGTTTCTGAGCTTGGAGAGGGGGGGGGGGGCTTCGCAACACAGCTCCCGTGTAGATGGTACTCCTGGAACCGGGTCGAGAGGAGAGTCTCTACGCTAACCTCACTAAGATAGATGCCAGCTCCTTTGAAATCTCAAACGGTCTGAAAGTTAATGCATCGGCCGTAGGAGTTACACGGTGTTCTTCCAGGGAATTCACCAAGCATCCAACCAAGCAGCTAAGCAACCAAACAAGCAAGCAACCAGCCGACCAACTAACCAAGCAATAAATCATCAAACTAACCAACAAACTAACCAACCAACCAGTCAGTCAGCGAACGAACGAACGAACGAACGAACGAACCAACCAACCAACCAACGAACCTATAAACCAACCACGCACAACCCAACTCAACCCACCAACCAACCAGTAAGTCAACGAACCAATAAACCAACCACCCACAACCCAACCCAACCCACACAAACCAACCCCGCCCATCCACCAAACAAACTCACCATCTTCCCACCCACCGCCATGTACACTAGACTCTGACAGTGCCTTCACTGTTTAGCGACGTAACTCTCTCCTCACGTGAAACGTGCAGCTGCGCCTATATCGATTGTATTTCCAATCCGGTAATGAAGCCTAATTTGCTGCCTATAGATTCACCACAGGGTCCTGAGCCTGCTGTACCAGGTACTTATTAGCTGGCAGTATCAGCATGGAGGTCACATAACCGCGCAGAACGCGACTAACTTCTACAGGCTTCTACGGCTACGTTGTTGGTCGCATATCGGTGTCACATAGTGATAAAGTTAGTCATTGCAGCCGGATGAATTAATGCTTCAGCATGAATAAAGAGCCGGTCTCCCTGACCTAGGGGTTAACGTCCTCCGCAATCCCGTATATCCACGTGAGGAACGTAACCTGCGCGAAAATCGGTAGCGGTTCTCGCCGCGTTGGTAACTTACGGGGTATGTGAGCCGGTCGCTCAGAAAGAAATGGCAAACTACTGTGCGTAATCTTGCCAAGAAATCAACAATCAGCTGAAAGATGCTGATGGTGACAGCGATGTCCTGTAAAGGATATCTTCTTCTTCTTCAGCGTTCCGAGCCATTGAGGTTCTTTGCTGCAAATACAATCCGTCTCCATTCGTCTCTCTGGTGGACCTTCTCTTGCCAGTCGTTGATTCCAAGTGCTTGTAGGTCTGTACATGTATTATCTCTCCACCGCCTTCTTGGTCTACCTCGGGGTCTACGGTCATTTATTTCCTGAGTGTAAGCGAGTTTTGTTTCCCTATTATCTTCCATTCTTTCTATATGCCCCAGCCATTGTAGTCTATTAGCCTTCATGATACCAGTGATTAGCGGGGACTTAAACAGATCATAAATGTCTTTGTTACTTCTTCTTTTCCACTCTCCACTTTGTGTATCCCTAATGGGTCCAAAGATGCGTCTTAAAATTTTGTTCTCAAAGGTTTGTAACAAGGCTTCGTCTCCTTTCGTTGTACTCCAGGTTTCAGAGCCATACAGCACAACTGGTCTGATCAGTGTTTTATATATTGTGATTTTGGTGTTACGAGATAGCGCCTTTGATTTTAGTAGATGTTGTAGTGCATAGTATATCTTATTTCCAGAGTTGATTCTAGTTTGTATTTCTTCCCTTATGATGTTGGAGCAGTTGAAGATTGTACCCAGTTATTTGTATGTTTCCGTTCTTTTAATGGTCATATTATCTATTTGTATGTGGCCAGAGTTCCTAGCCATTCCGTCTCTTGAAATTACCATATATTCTGTCTTATCTTGGTTGATAACCAGCCCCATCTGTTGGGCTTTTCCCTTTAAGTGAGTCAATATTTCCAATGTCTTTTGTTCACTTTGCCCTATAATATCTATATCATCTGCGTAACCAAGCAGCTTGGATGTTCCTCCAATATCACATTCCTCCTTTACCTTCCTTACAACTTTCTCTAGAGCCAGATTGAAGAGTAGCGGCGATAGTGCATCACCCTGTTTCAAGCCAGATGTTATTTGGAAGGGGTCTGATTTCCTGCCTTTATATGTTACTATATTATAAGTATCTTCCATGCATAGTCTGGTCATGTTGATTAACTTCCTTGGTATTCCAAATTCCTGCATAGCATTCCATAGACTATTCCTATGGACACTATCATAAGCCTTTTTAAAATCCACAAAAATGTTATGGAGATCTCTTTTATATTCCCAATGTTTCTCGGCTATTTGTCGTAAGATAAATATCTGATCTATTGTTGATCTGTTTTGTCTAAAACCCGCCTGGTAGTCACCTAATATGTCTTCTGAATATGGTTTTAGTCTATTTAGTAATACTGCGGATAGTATCTTATAGCTTGTGGATAGTAGTGATATTCCTCTATAATTTCCACATTGGAACTTGTCTCCTTTCTTAAAGATAGGTATCAATAATGACTCTTTCCAGTCATGGGGTAATTCTTCTGTCCTCCAGATTCTTATTATTAGTTCGTATAGCTTTAGATGTAATGCATGGCCACCTGCCTTTATAAATTCAGCAGCAATTCCATCAGTCCCAGTTGCCTTATTGTTTTTAAGTCGTGTGATTACATATAGGATTTCTTCAAATGTAGGTTCTTCAATTTGTGGTTCGCATGTTAGAACCTCTTCCTGTGGGAAAATGTGACTTGGAGCTTCACAATTTAGTAATTCAATAAAATATTCTTTCCATGTGTTGCACATTTCCTCATTGGTATTTATCATATTCCCATTTTTGTCTTTTAAACCATATGTGTTTTGTTGGTGCCCTCGTTTCATTGACTTCAGTTCTTTAAAAAATTTTCTGGATTCATTTTTCTGGTGATTAGTTTCCATATCTTTGATTATATTACTCATATATTCTCGCTTCTGCTGTCTGACTATTTTTGTAGCCTCTTTACATTCATTTCTATAATGCTCTTCCTTTTGGATGTTATTGATGTCATTTAACCATACATGTCTGGCATTCTTCTTCCTAATGACTGCTTCTTCACATTTTTGATTGAACCATCTGTTCTTTCTATGCGTGGTTAACACACCGAGACATTCTTCTGCGGTAGACTGAATTGTATTTCTTGATGTTCAACCAAGTTTGGTCAACGCTTTCCTCCAAAGGGTTTTGCAGAGTTTCAAGTTTACATTTTATTTCATCTGTAAATTTCTCTTTGACTGTAATGTCTTGCAGTTTTTCTCTGTTATATGTTGGGTGTAATCTTTGTAATTTAGTATAGAAAGCTCTCTTAAGTTTTATTTTAAATTTTGCTCCAACGAGGAAGTGGTCACTGTGGCACTCAGCTCCTCTATAACTTCTGACTTGCTGTATGTTTGATGCATTTCTGTTGTTAATTAAAATGTGATCTATTTGATTATAGGTTCTCTTGTCACATGATTTCCAAGTTTGTTTGTGTATATCCTTTCTTTGTAGTCTTTGTAAAAACCTTTCTTTGTTACGAAACAAATACATGAGCCTGTAAAGGATATGCGGGAAAAAAATGAATAGAGATAGGGAGCCCGGGAAGGTGACCCGGCCAACAAATGCCTCAGAAGTCGGATGTGTCGCCCGAAAGGTTCAAATATCGCAGCTCTGCTGTAAACAGGCACAACGCAATTACGTCTAAAACAACATTCCGGACAAACGCAGAAGAAGAAGAAGAAGAAGAAGAAGAAGAAGAAGGAGGAAGAGGAGGAGGAGGTAGGGAGAGCCTGACACCTGTTCCCCCGTGCATTCATTCAGGCCTACACAATGCGATAGTCCAATCACATCATAAATCACTTGCAGGAAACTGCTTTGGGGCAAATGTACTTTCTTAATTAAAATTTTTTAAAGTTCGCTCGTTTTGAAAGTTTTCTCGGAGAATCTTTGGGGTCGTCGCTGGAGCTACGGAGTTCATGCTTTGTGCGACGCTTTCGGCAGACCGCCCTGCGGAAAGAGGCCGAGTCATACGGGATAAAACCCGATGCAATGAAGTCGATCCTCTGGCCTTTTGATAACGCCTATTAAACCCTTCCCCACTTATTGATGCTATCATGCTCTAGTCTGCAACCTTAATGTTATTGCTTCTCAGCACAGAGAGAGTGAATGCTGTTTCAGCTAACATGGCTCTAGTGTCAACTACGTTAGTCGAGAAAAGGGGAGAGGGGGGGGGGGCTGAGTGGTCTCGAGGTATGGTGTCCGCCTCGAGTGCTGGAGGTCCCGGCTTCAAGCCCCGGCGAGGGCTGGGATTTTTTCACGTGGAGTTCTAGTAACACTATTTCCCCTGGTCTCTTGGTAATGAGATCGGACGCCCGTGTGTATTGTTGCGCACGTAAAAAATCCTTTGGCGGTTGGAAATCGAAAAAGTGTAGTCTAACGGTGCTGCCTGGGCAAAATTTCGAGTTAAAAATCTACCCAAAGTATTTCAGGATTCTTGCCGGTGCTACGGAGTTCGTGCACTGAGCTGAGATTCTCCGGACTCAAACTTGAGTTAGGAGTAGAACAGGGAACTTATGGGTTACACCCGTGTGCCGTGATGTTGATCAGTCGACTAAACTAAACTAAACGTTAGTCCATTTCCCCATATGGACAACAATCACCTTCGGGTTAATAAGCATGCGAGGGTAAAACCGTGGGCAGCTGCTTCTGTGGCTGACTCAATCACATGACTATCATTCTGAGCCGGCGATGGACCCTAACTATAACTTTTCCTTGAGATTGAACAGGGTAGGGGTAATGATGAAATCCAATCGAAATAGCGTCAACAGAGCTCTTGCATTAGTTGCCTCGGCAATCAGAAAGTAAAGGACCCTTTTCTTGCAGGCCTTTGTGCACATTGGGCATATGGTGCCAAACCAGTATTATTATTAACCAATCGGCACTCGGCGGGTGATATATTCAGTATCACGTGGACCACCTTTACTTCCCAAGAATGTTCTGGTACCCATTTTAGGTTTGGGTCTACTCGGAAGCCCAGGTCAATACTAAACATCCGTCCCGATGCGGATTCGAACCCATGCACATCGGGTAGTCAGGGAGCGTCTTTGCCACCACGTGACTACGGCTCGCTTCTGAAGGTCAAGGGGCACCCACAGTATCCATACACAGCTTCACTTCGCGTGCTAGGCCCAGATGGGAAAACCAGGCCTAATGCCACATTCCCAGTGCGCTCTGTGGCATGTATAATTAACCGGCACGAAAAGTATAAGCTTACATACATGTTTTTGTTAGTCTTTGTGTACATCATTCCATGAGCAGTGCTCTTTTCTGTATGTTTTTACTACAATTGTTATTATTCGCCATTGTTGCTACTACTACTTCTACTACTGCTGCTGCTAACACTACTACTACTACTACTACTACTACTACTACTACTACTGCTGCTGCTGCTGCTGCTGCTGCTGCTGCTGCTGCTGCTGCTGCTGCTGCTGCTGCTGCTGCTGCTACTACTACTACTACTACTACTACTACTACTGCTGCTGCTGCTGCTACTACTACTACAACTACTACTACTACTACTACTACTACTACTACTACTACTACTACTACTACTACTACTACTACTACTACCACTACTACTACTACTACTACTACTACTACTACTACTACTACTACTACTACTACTACTACTACTACCACCACTACAAATAATGATTCGGCTGCTGCTATTTTTGCTAACTACTGCTGCTGCTTCTACCACTACTGCAACTGATACTGACTGGCTGACAACTTATGTTAGCGCCGAATGGTAGCTCAGTCATATCTGACTAAGATCCAACATTCGCCGCTAACAGAAAGCTGGTAGTACCGTCTACTATCATACGGTAGCTCAGTCATATCTGACTAAGACCTGACATGTACTACTACTACTACTACTACTACTACTACTACTACTACTACTACTACTACTACTACTACTACTGCTGCTGCTGCTGCTGCTGCTGCTGCTGCTGCTGCTGCTGCTGCTGCTGCTGCTGCTACTACTACTACTACTACTACTACTACTACTACTACTACTAATACTACTACTACTACTACTACTACTAATAATAATAATAATAATAATAATAATAATACAACCGCTTCAACTACCACTATCTGTACTATTATCGATGCGTCTAGTTTAGTCACGACAACAACAACAACAGCAACAAGAACAACAACAACAACAACATCACAACATCTTACACGTGTCAGGCACTAAATGGATTGATGCTTGTGTAATTACAATATCATGAACCCGGAGTCAGTTTTGAGGAAACACTTAGCATGAAAATCTACATCAATGCTGAAGTAATGTCAGTGTTTTGATGAATATTATAAAACAATGATGTACTGGGTTCATCCTGAAACCAGGTTGACAACTGGAGATAAGATGACACACAGTAATGTTGTTATGAACAGTCCAGTAAGTGCGTCGTGTGCTATTCGCCTTAATCCTGGTTTTCAAGTTTGGTTATAAGCGGTTCTTCTTCGTGCAAACCCGGCGATGTCCGATTACGTCGTTATGTGGTCTGTGATTTGTCAAACGAGATCCGGATATGCATCTTCACGTCCTGAGCAAAGTGGCTGATTCATTCATGTCAATCTACACATCCCGGTCGTTATTGTTCTGGATCGGTTCAGTACATGCCATCATCCTAGACCATTATACATTTGTTGTATCTCTGTGTTCCCCTGGGTCTTCTATCACTGATCTTTGCAGTCGTCGCGATGTTTTCCAATGCCTTTGTTCTCATTATATGAAAACAAAAATGTCTCTTTCTTATCGCTGTCAACATCAGCATCTTTCAGTTGATTGTTGATTTCTTGGCAAGATTACGCTCAGTTGTTTGCCATTGCTTTCTGAGCGACCGGCTCACATACCCCGTAAGTTACCGACGAGATTAGAACCACTGCTGATTCTCACCGTCGTCACGTTACTTACGGGAATGTACGAGATTACGGAGAAAAGTCGCTAACCTCTAGGGCCAGGAAGCCGACCTCTTTCTTATAGTTTCGTATAATGTTCCTAATGTATATTTAAGAGTTAAAACTCAGTCTTCCAGGGAATTTCCAAACCAACCAACCACCCATCCATCCAACCAACCAACCAACCAACCAACCAACCAACCAACCAACCAACCAACCAACCAACCAACCAACCAACCAACCAACCAACCAACCAACCAACCAACCAACCAACCAACCAACCAACCAACCAACCAACCAACCAACCAACCAACCACCCACCCACCCATCCATTCAACCAACCAACCAACCAACCATCCAACCAACCAACTAATTAACCAACCAACCAACCAACCAACCAACCACCTACCCAACCAACGAACCACAACGTTCAATAACCTAACTTGTTAGTTATATGTCCATTACAGGACGTTCAAATCAACCCCAGCACTTACTAGTTGCTTGTGATTTACTAGGTAATGTTATTTCATTAGTTTGCCATTCCTGCCCTACCACCCGACGCCTCAAACCATCAAAATCAACACAAAGCTATGTGCTTCCAAATCGCCCTCAGCAGATTTCGAACGCTCGATCCGGTACGACTGGGGAATTATGAAATTGCGCGTGTCATTGTCCCCTTAGCCACAGCTCCACCTTTCCAAACACAACATGTATGCAATTAAAATACCAATAATCGGTTTGCGACATCCTGAATTTGGAACTGGTGTTTAAATGTGTAACCGCCATTTAATCTGTTTCACGGCAACATCAATATTTAATCCCTGTCTTTAAGGTTTCAAGATGTGGTATCTCAGTGTGTTCGTATGCCCTGTGCGGAACCAAGCGTGTTATTGATTCACAAGAGTCTTTGCTTTCATCCATCTCTATAGCTCAGTGCCCCCTTACCTCCCTCCCTCCCTCCCTTCTCACTCACCCCCGTGTAATGAAAATGCCTTTTCGGTCGATGCGTCCTAGAAAAACGTCTTTCTCTGAATATGTTCAACGTACTATCGATTTTTTAAACAAGCAAACTCTACAAATGATATAATCTACATTCTGGAATGTTCGTCTCAAATCACGCCGCCGCAAGCGGAATATATTCTGTTATTTTGAAGTGAAAACTGAACTGTGTCACTGCATAGATTAGGTTCGTGGAAATAAGTGTATAGATTTCACGCGCATCCAGGCGTGTATTACTCCGGTGTTCCCGCTTTAAGGCAAAGACAAGCGAGTCAAGAAATCCTGAGAAAACATGACTCTGTACAGAGAGGAGGCTTGGCTGAGAGGTCATGGTGTCCGATTCAGGTTCAAAAGGTACCGGGTTCGACCCAAGAACGTAGAGTAACTGATATCACACACCCCCTGATCTATAGGGTAGTGAGCTCAGATCCATGGCTTTGTCGGATAAGGATGGAACATATGAGGTCATGTGTGAAAGTTGTACACGTTAAACATCCCACGGCAGTTGGAAATTGCAGAGTAGGTAGTAAGGCCGCTGTCCCCAAAAGAAAGTATTAGGACAAGTAAACCTACCCACGGATAGATAGAGAGTCCGTGAATGGAATATCTCTATAGGAAGTAAACTGTACATAAACACTTGCTGAAATCGGACACACCAAACTTTGAGACGCATAACTATAAAATATAGGTGTCATAATCACCTATCGTCTGAAGAACGAAGAAGGAGAAGAATAACATTTATCTATATCTATAAAAGACGATGTATGTATGTATGTATGTATGTCCGTTCTTTATGCGTTCGCGAACGGTCCATCCGATTGAGATGAAATTTTCTACATGTTTTCTTTTCATTCCCTTGCAGCCAACTGTCATAGTTTGTTAGTGTACAACCAGCTATTTACTTACTAACATTTAATATTTAAATTTACATTTTCATTTCAATATAGTGAGGGGACTTAACTTAAGAAAAGTTATTTCAAGGGGCATAACTTTTAATAACATTGCTATATATTTTATATATAGATTGTTGCATTGTTTTCAAAGATTTATAAACTCTTTGTCTACAGTTATTTACATGCATATGAGTTATAATAAATAATGATATAATCTTTAAGGCATTTTCAAAGTTTTCATAAAAATAATGCATCTATTTAAATAGTGAAAATTTCCTAACTCATCTTTTTATGTTTAAAGAAGTTATCTACAGTCATGTAGGTGATTAAAAACAGTTTTCATTAAAAATAATGGATGGTGTATGGAAGGACATTCTTAAGTTACTTTTTTTTTGGTTAAATTAATTTAATGAGACGCTATCCGCCAGGAGCTGGGCGAAGCCGCGCCGGGTCAGATAGACAGACAGATAGTCGGGAACGGGAGCTTATATGACTACTTATATGAATTAAATGAGATGCTCCCCACCAGAGGCTGGGCGAAGCCGGGCTGGGTCAGACAGACAGACAGACAGACAGACAGATAGATCCCCGCCAGGGGCTGGGCGAAGCCGGGCCGGGTCAGCTAGTAGTCAATAAATCGCTTTGGCAAAGGTGGCCTTTCGCAGGTGGAAAATATACTGACCAATAAAAACTGTCAATTTTCCGTGGCGAAGTGGTCAAGCCGTCCGAATCTAGCTCTGAAGGTTGTGGGTTCGATTCCGGGCCGCGTCCTTCGGTTCACGGGTGCATATTTTTTTCTCCGGAGACTTCTGGGGGTCTCGCTGGAGCTACGGAGTTCGTGCTTTGAGCGACGCTTTCTACAATTCGCTGCGGAAAGAGACTGAGCTATATGGGATAAAGACCCGGTGCAATAAAGTCGACCCTCTCGACTTGTAAGCGACTTTTTAAAGCTTTCAATTCCCGTGAGAAAAAGCGCGTTGAAATGCTATTTGATTATTTGGAACCTATACTGTTATATGTCTGTGAAACATGGACAATTATTAGACAACCTGAGAAACATCTATCGACAGTGGAAGTATGCTTTTGAGGAAAATGTAAAGAATATCACGGACGGACAGAAAAACAAATGAGACGATTCTAGTAGAAGCAAACGAAAGCCGTACATTTATTAGAGAAACATTTAACAGAGAAAATTTATTAGACAGCCCAGTTGTTTGTAGGTCGGTAACTACAGCTTTCAATTTTTATGTTGCCTACCGTCTAGTATCTACTTCCTTCTTTTCCTTCTGTGAGCTCAAAACAATACGTGTGTATTTATTTATGGACTGTCTTAGTGGTCTCAAGGGGTTTCCCAATTGATATTTCTATGTAAGATTTGTCGGGGATATTATGAGGTGACAACTTAGTGACAACTGGTAAAATGAAAAGGAAAATTGCGCGGGCGGAAAGCAGAGAGTTACATACTTGGATAGCTTGGTCACATGACATCATCGGTACAGTACCACAGACCAGATAAACGACTCCTATGACAGTGTAAGATAGTGAACCGTGACCGCCCACGCTTATCGGCATGTGATGAATGAATTAAAGTAAACGGGACCGATGTTCTTTCTAAACTGGTAACATACGCGGGAAAGCACATGTTTACTTCTTCATCATCATTTGTGGCCAGTCGTTTGCAGAACCTCGCTCTCATAGCGACCCTATGAAAAGACTAGATCCTTTGACAGTTCCCTTGCCTAATGCATTTTAATGCCGAAGATATCTTCAATACCCAGTGTGCTTCTTCGTGCTGGTCGACACCTGCCTTTTCTGTCAGGAAGCATTTCTTTCAACTAGGGCTGTACCGGATTCAAATTTTTGAAATCCGGCCGGAGCCGGATTTGGCCGGATTTATGAAGTGAGATCCGGCCGGAGCCGGAGCCGGAGCCGGATTTACAAATAAAAAAATAAAAATAAAATAACATACTACATCACTTGACTTAGGTGAGTGGAGTCACTCGACTGTTCATTACTGCAGTTCATTACTATAGACATGACAATGATGACATATACTCATATTAAATCATTTAAATGTAAAATAATTACATTCACAGTAGAATAAGTAATTAAGTAATATTAAGTTCCATAAGTTCAAGATGAAACATAATACATAAGCACATAATGCTAATTTAGTAATTTTAATTGTTAGTTTTCAGTTTCAGTTTTTAGTTTTCACATTGTTTTCAGTTGGCAAATTATCAGCTCAGTTACAACTCACAACAACAGTACACTGAACAGATTGAATTTATTTAAATACATTCATTTAGTAATTTCACTATTTCAGTCAGTCTTCATTATGGCTGTGAAGTTGAACTCTCAGAGTCAAGAAGAGACGAGTTGTATTTCAGGAAAATCAACGTCTCCGCATTTTCTGGTAAAAGGCTACTACGGTGGTCAGTGATAATGTCTCCTGCAGTACTGAACAGCCTTTCCGATGGCACACTTGTAGGTGGTGGTGCAAGAAATACCTGCGCCAGTCTAGCCATGCTTGGAAATCTTTGCTTATTGGCATGCCACCATGAAACTGGATCTGACTGTCGAGTTTGAAGTGGCTCTGACAGGTACTGTGTCACCTCAGTGTTAATGCTGTTGCCTTCGGCACTTGCAGAACGATCTGCGGTGGGATTTTCCTCGACAATTGTGTCAAAACAGCTCCATAGGCTGGACTCGTACTGTGTGGCAGTGCTCACAGAAGTCAAAACACTAGTACTACTACTACTACTAATAGTAGCTGATGGATCCTGTGGACTGACTGTGTTTGCTGAATCAATAATGGAGTTAGCTGCTAACAGCAGATGGGCTCGTGCATCACTTCTACCACGTTCGGAGAAGAAGCACAGCTTGAATCGAGGATCCAGTAGTGTGGCACAGGTGTAAATACTGTTGGATTCAATGTCCACAAATCTGCTGCTAACAGCTTCAAGCAGGGCTGCTTTCATAGTTTTGATCCCAGCATCACTACCTTCTTTCTGGAGGAAAGCCATGAGTGTTTTCACTAATGGGATCACAACTGATATTGATGCCTGAGCTGCACTTATTTCACGTGTGATTTCTTCAAATGGTGCCAAAGTAGCTACCACATTCTCCGTGACTGCCCACTGTTGTGCCGTTAGCCCAGTTACCGAATCAATTTCAAAATTTTCAACATAGTACAGGCTGATGCTGCGCCGTTGTTCTAACAGACGTCGTAACATATAGAACGTTGAGTTCCATCGTGTTGTCATGTCCTGGATAAGCTGATGTTGTGGTAGGTTTAATTCATTTTGAAGTTCATGCAAACGACTGGTTGCTGAAGAAGAGTGTTTGAAATGTCCTACCAATTTTCTTCCAGTACTGATGATGCCAGCAACATACTTTTGACTCAAAAGACCATCACGCACACACAGCTGCAGTGTGTGTGCAAAACATCCAACACTTGAATAGCTGCCATCACGAAAGCATTTGGCAATGTTGAATGCATTGTCTCTCACAACAACATGGCACTTCTCACGTGCAATTGACCACTCATCCAGCATCATTTCAAAATGTGCAAGCAAGTTTGTGGCCGTGTGATGTTCATCACATGCAGTACAATGGAAGACTACACTGCGGAGAACGAAGGAGTCTGTTAACCAATGGCCAGTGAGGCCCATAAATGACTGAGTGGTGTGTTCAGCTGTCCACGTATCTGTTGTGAATGATATGTAATCAGTGTCAGATATCATTGCTGCAATTTTTACCTTCAGACGTTTACACATGTCAGGAATGATATGTTCAGCAAAGTACTTTCTTGAAGGCAATTCATACCTTTTTTCCATTGTATGCATCAACTCTCTGAAACCTGGTCGTTCCACTACTTGAAAAGGCTCCATATCTATGGCTATCATTCGGGCTACGGCAGCATGAATGCGTTTAGCATTGGGACTGTTGATGTCCCAAATTTTGGCCCGGTCCCATGCCTGCACAATTGACTGCTGGGTACTGTTGCTTGCTTTGTGCAAACACGGGACCAGATTCATCATAGATGTGGTCGCCAATACACTGGCCTCTAGTGATGCTTTCTTTTCCATCATTTCGTCATAGCTTTTCTTGTGCATCGATCGCAAATGGGTCTGCATTGATGATGTTGAGAAGTCTTTGGGGCGATCTGATCGTCCACGCGATAACTGTTTGTCACACAACTTACATATTACCTTCGCTGAATCATCGTCTTTAACCTTGAAGTAATCCCAAACGGCGCTGTATGACTTAGATTTTGATGCCATTTTATTTTATGGGCAAGACCAAAGAAATTTACGAAAATAAATATTCAAGTCCCACAAACTCATGAAGTAATGCACCATTAAAATTCAAAATGAGTGTTTTTTTTCCTTAAAATTCTTATTTACATCAGCGAGAAATAGTAAACCGGAAGTGCTACTGTGCTATTGCCTAAAATTCGACGTGGCCTCATGAAACATGTACAGAAAATTCACGTGACCAGGCAACACAAATCCGGCCTAAATCCGGCAAAACTGGACCGGAGCCGGAGCCGAAGCCGGATTTGTAAAAATGGCCGGATTCCGGATTTGCCGGAGCCGGAGCCCGGATTTGCCGGAGCCGGAGCCGAAATCCGGTACACCCCTACTTTCAACGCTGCTCTTTCCAGGTCACCGTGACGTTTAATACAACCAACAGTATTTGAGTTTCCGAGACATGATACTGTTTATATGCTCGTTTTTCTCAGTGTTCCGATCTTGTAGAATGTCAGTTTATTTCTTCTTCCTGGTCCACTGTAGTTCAGATCTTGTAGAATGTCAGTTTATTTCTTCTTCCTAGTTCACTGTGGTCTAAGGTCTTTTCTGGAACATTTAAGTTCAACAGCCCCGATGTTCGTCTTAAGTGATTGTAACGTGCGTGATAAACACCAAGATAGGGCGGATGTAGGGGTTAAGAATCTGAAAAGAACAACCCAAGGCCACAGGTGTGAGATGAGACTGGGACGGAAGTGAGGCCAGAGAGGTTGATTGAGAGGTCCCAAGACAATGGGGAGTCCCAAACACAGTGGATTGTTATAGCACGTAGATGTCAGTTTGAGTCACCCGTGGACAGAGAGGAGCGTGCTGTGAGGCGGATAGAATAAAGGGAAACCTAGAACGGTATTTTCATGGGAACTGCTAATTGGGTGCAAGGGTGAAATATATTTTCATGGGTGGTCCCGAGGAGGCAGAATAAATACAAAAGTTTGGGCAAATTGAGGGGAGTTAAGTTTTGGGCTAAAATAGGGAAACTAGCCAGGTACTCGGTGTTTGGGCGAAGGTAGAGAAACTTCAGCCCGGGAGTGAGAAGCATTGAGTATCGGGCCAGTTAGGGGAACTGGGACCAGAGAGAAGATACTCAGAGGAGCTGGTTACATTCAGGGACGGAGAAGAGTCCGGCGTAACAAGTGAATTTTCGAAGGCCTGTAAAAGGCAATATTGGCTTCACATTGAATTAATGTGTCTGTCGTTTTTATGATTGTTCCTGGGATGGTGCGTTTTCATCATGTCTCTTCATCTATATCTATAAAACAGAGTGTATGTTTGTTTGTGGGTTTGTGGGTCTTGGATGCGTTCGATAACGGTACATCCGATTGAGATGAAATTTTCTACACGTCTTCCTTTCATTCCTGTGCAACCGACTATAATAATTTCTTAATGTAAAATCTTCTACTTATTTAATAACATTTACTTTTCCATTTTCATTATATAATGTCTATATAGCAGGGGGACTTCACTCTAGAAAAGTTATTTCAAGGGGCATAACTTTTAATAACATTTCTATATACTTTATAGTCATATTGTTGGACTTACCTGCACTATTGTTAAACTCTTTGTCTATAGTTATTTTTAGGCATATGAGTTATATTAAATAATGATATAATCTTTAAGGTATTTTTAAAGTTTGCATAAAAATAATGCATTATGCATAACATTTTAACCCATCTTTTTCTGCTTACAAAACTTATCAACTGTCATGTCGGTGATTAAAAACAGTTTTCATTAAAAATAATGAATGGTGTGTGGAAGGACATTCTTTTAAGTTACTGTGCGCCAGGAGCTGGGCGAAACCACGCCGGGTCAGATAGATAGACAGATAGTCGGGAACGGAAGCTTATTTGACTACTTATATGAATGAATTAAATGACATGCTCCCCACCAGGGACTGGGTGAAGCCGGGCCGGGTCAGACAGACAGACAGATAAACAGACAGTCGGGAACGGGAGAGCTTATATGACTACGTATATGAATTAAATGAGATGCTCCCCACCAGGGACTGGGTGAAGCCGGGCCGGGACAGACAGACAGACAGATAGACAGACAGTCGGGAACGGGAGAGCTTATATGACTACGTATATGAATTAAATGAGATGCTCCCCACCAGGGACTGGGTGAAGCCGGGCCGGGTCAGCCAGACAGACAGACAAACAAGCAGACTGATAGATAGATAGATTCCCTCCAGGGCCTGGGCGAAGCCGGGCCGGGTCAGCTAGTAAAAAATAAAGTTGTGTGTGCGCAAACCGGAGTTCTCAAGTGACGCATAGCTGTTGATTAAAGTAATGATCTGTGTTGTGATACCTGGGCTGATCCATCCTGCACTACTCAGTGATATCTGCAAAATATAGGGACCTTAGACAACAGCAAGTGTCTGCCTGTTGCAGGGGATTGTGAAAGTGATGGTAAAATGGCTTACACCCTCGCATTGATGGGTTACCACAGGAATTGTGAGTATTTTCAAACATGTTACTTTACAATGTTTGCTGGTGTTGTTGGGTATGTTCTTAATAATCTTTACCCTCAACATTGTTATGGACAGTCTGTGTTTGGCTTCTTTTGAACAAAAGCTATGGATGACCACTACCTGACCTGGCAAGCAGAAGCTAGGGATGATGTACCTGGCAATCCTACGGCGTGAACGGTGTGACGACAGTAAACAGCTAGGGATGATGGGCTTGTCAGTAAACAGCTAGAACTGGCGGACCTTGCAGTCAACCGCTTAGAACTGGCGAACCTGGCAGTCAGCCGCTAGAATTGGCGGACCTTGCAGTCAACCGCTAGAACTGGCGGACCTGGCAGTCAACCGCTAGAACTGGCGAACCTGGCAGTCCTTAGCTAGGCAAGGCAGATGTGACATTTAAAAGCTAGGAAGCTGGCCAGTCTTTAATAGTCTGCTAAAGTTCCTTGGATGAAATGTTCTAGAACTCAACAGGGCGCTGCTACAAGAAACAGAAATGTGAAGACAGTTGATTACTTTTGCCACATCAGATACCAGCCCCATCTTCTTAAAACTATGAGAGTCGAGAATTTTGTTGGGACAAGAGCTAGAAAGCGTCAAATATATAAATAGACACGCAGCATCAAGATATGGCCAGCATAAAGGCTAGCCGGCTGCACAGCGTAGGCTTAGTACAGAAATCTTTGTGGATTCGTTACGGACAATTTTCACTACAGGACAGGGCACCCGTCCTCTTCCGCAGCAGTTGACAAAGAACATTATGATCATCATGTGCCATACCGGTAAACGTGGACCGTCATGTTTTGCCATCTCATCACCATCATCATCATGTGCCATGCCGGTAAACGTGGACCGTCATGTTTTGCCATCTCACTCGATCACCAGAGTCGTGGATCAGCTCAGTGTTCTTGTCTCGACCATATAGCATGGCTAAGCCATCCAGGTATTTACTTCCCCTCGATCTTGCCAGTTGTCACCAAGTTCTCCAATTTATTTCTTCTCATAACGTGACCCAAAATAATAATAATAATAATAATAATAAATGATAATAATAATAATAATAAATGATAATAATAAGAATAACATCTCTCAGAAAAACGTGGAGCACTTTGTGATTGCATGTGGATATCAAAACACTAAGACTACGGGTATTCATTAGCACTCATATAAGTATAGTGGAAGTAGAAGGCAACACTGGGCATATAGAAAGGGCTTTAAAAGTCAGGATCGACTTCATTGCCCCGTTTTTATCCCATATGGCTGGGTCTCATTCCGCAGGGTGGTCTGCCGAAAGTGTTGTATAAGGCACGATCTCTTTAGCTCCGGCGACGACCCCCAGGTGTCTCCGAATAAATTGCACCCGTGAATCGAACGACGTAGCCCGAACCCACAACCTTCAGGAGGGTCAGACAGGCTGCTTAACCACTTCACCACGGAGACTGCCCGGGCACACCAGACAAGAGGATATACAATACAACTTGGATTAACCGTCACCCTGGGGACCAGGGCTGTGGCGGATAACCGAATAGACGCAAAACATAAATCTCTTAATACATATGTATTCATCTCATGTCATCTAATCATGTTCCTCTTGTAATATACGGTGTCACAAACAGTCTGACAGTGTCCGCTTATGTACAGTGACGTGATTTCACTGAGGGCTTAGGACGAAAATGAAACTAAACTCCTTTGAAAACGATCAATATAAACTTCAATAAACGAGTAGTAATACAACATGTGCATTGTAATATTATTTAACAACGTTACTTTAACATAATCTTGTCATCTCCTTCCGTGTCTTTGAGGCTCGATCTTTCTGAGCGGCGATTTTCCGTATCTTACCCAGAAGTGGGATCTGTGTTATATTTTCCTCCTCTTGCATTTCAAACCAGTCAATGCACTTTGATAACATTGCTTCTGCTTCTGAGTGACTAGTTGTAGGTTGTTGGTTAAGAACTGATCTTGCCCTCATCGTCATCAATTTCTTCTTTTAAATGGTAGTGACACTAGAAACAATTTCATCATCGTTCACAATTTCAAAGCCCCACCATCCATTTTGTCACATTCCGACCAATCTGTTACTTCTTCTGGCGTAATGTTATCACTGTTTAGTCCTTCATTGTTGCAGAGTTTCGTCAAACTAAGTCTCAGTTCCTTAAGTTTCGTCAATAGGTTTAGGCAAGAATTTATCCCACCTATTTTTTTACGTTAGACACCGTAAAGTCAGCCCACGCTGTGGTGACATTGATATCCTCCTTTATGTTGTATCTCTTTTTTCTTCTTTTCCGGCGGTGACAGATAACAGGAACTGACGGTTAAACGAGTATCGGTTAATCGAAGTTGTACTTATTTAAAATCGCGACACCCGGATTATATTTCTTTTTGGCGTTCTTCCAAAAAAAAAAAAAAAAGAACTCTAGTTGCCGTAAAATGCAGCCATTAGCATGCATTTCTGAGTTGGCCCAGCTTAGTAATCGCAATACCAGGTCTTTTTTCTCCTTTCTAATTAAATGGTTAAAAACGTGAAAGCAAAGAAGTGAACAGGTCACCGTACCTCAGATATCCTCATCACGCAAGCATAGGTCAAATAACATTGACACACGCTCATAAAATGTCATACTCTAGAAGTTCTAAGTTCTTGTGCCTCCAAATATTTCATCATACATTTTACAGATTCCGAGTCAACAAGACAAAATGTCAAACTAAGCCAACAGGCAATCTACATTTCCATCTAGGTTAGGTTCACGAGTGCATATTTTCGGATACTCCTGAGGGTCGTCGCTGGAGCTACGGAGTTCGTGCTTTGTGCGACTCTTTCTGCGCTGCGGAAAGAGACTGAACCATATGGGATCAACCCGGTGCAATGAGGTCGAACCTGTCGACTTTTAAGCGACTTTAAGCGACTGCAAAAGGATAATATATCGCCAAATATAACCTCCCATTTGGACAGACGGATGGTATATACCGCCATACAAGGTTTATCGTGTTATTTGTTTTATTTCGCGGTATCTTCCATGATTTCAATGCTCAGTAAATATAATTTTACATTATATTACTTGTGCATTTGTTTGTGTGCCATGTTTGGTCCAAATCTACTGTTTGTTTATCACTGAATATGAACATAATACAAGTCTGCACACAAGTGACCCACAGAAATAAAGGTCGTAAATAATTAACTTCGGCCCATACATCAAGCCTGATGTTTTTGATATACCAATATGGCGCCGATTTGCCATGGCCAGCACAATGTGCGCCAGCGGTCTCCTGTTTGTACGTAAATCGATTTCAAAATATTGTGGTTTATAGCGTCCCTCGGCCCAGTCTGTTCCCAGTCTATAATCGGGCACAGTGGATGGATGGATGGATGGGTGATGGATGGATGCGTGATGGATGGATGGATGGATGCGTGGTGGATGAGTGTGCGGGTAGATGGATGAATGGAAGGGTGGATGAGTGAGTGGGTGCATGGATGCATGGATGGGTGTAGCACGCATGAACCGAAATACGTTAACTCATCGCATCTCATCTCATCATGTTCCTCTTGTACCTTGCGGTGTCGAGGTGAAGTATAAACATCCCGAGAGTGCCCGATTATGGGCTTCATGTATCGATATTCTCATGGGCTCTGCTATTCCCTCCGACCAACGTTTACGTGGTCGGCCTCTTCCTCTGTTTCCATCTGGTCTATACATCATTGCTTGTTGTGGCATGCTGTTGACCGGTAGCCTACTTGCATGGCCAAACCATTTGACTTGCTGCTTTCTAATAAAATCTAGAGCAGCTTTAATCCCCACTTTATGTTAACTGAGTTGAGTTAATTAAAGAAGTGACACGTCACAGCGCTGGAACATCCCCATGTATGTTCCGTCCTCATCTTCAATAGCCAGGGAAGAGCCCCAAATACCAGTGGTAAATGTCAACTAAAATGTGTAAAATATAACTGCCGTATACTGGCCTCAATGTGTTCCGGTTATATACCCATCCCTGACTCTGTGACTTAGGGGCAGTGAACGTGCTTCATGATTTCCCGTCTTACCGAGTCCAGGGTTCTAAATCAGACGCACGCGATTTGGAAGCAGACCGGCTTGCGTTGATTTCGAGGGTATGAGAGTCGGTCGTTCATTATGCAATAACCTGATACTGAAAACAAATGCATTTGAAATGTTCTAAACACCCAATGATTGAACAAACCAAAACTCAGCCTTTGAACAAGCAAGCATCAGCGTTTAAACAAACAACAACCTCATCATTTACAAACAATACAAATAAATAAAAACTTAGTGTTTGAAGAAATAAAAAACTCAGTATTTGAACAAGCCAAACATCCGTGCATAAACAAACGCTCAGTGTTTGAACAAGGCTAAACATCCATGCTTAAACAAATGAACACTCAGTGTTTGAACAAACCAGAAACATACATGTCAGAGTGTTTAAACAAAACCCAAACTCGCTATTTAAGCACATAAACACTCAATGTTTAAACAAGCAAAAACCTGCGTGGATGAACAAATACAAACACAGTGTTTGAACAAACAGAAATCAACGCGCAACAGACAAAAAAATCGGTATTCTGACAATGCAGTGTTTACATGAAGCAGACTAGATATTGTTTATATAGCTGTCAGATTGTATTATTTCTAGTGTGTCGTCTGATTCCGACTTGTACCCTTCTGTCAGCACCGATCAATACCCGTACAGTTATTTATCTTGTTATTGAAATTGTCTTGTGTGTTCTAATAACTCAAGAGGAGAAGAAAAAGGGGGGTGGGGGTGGAGAGAATAAGCATAACAAGCAGCAGCAGCGGAAGAAGAAAAAAAAAGTAGTAGCCGTAGTAGAAGCACCAGAGCAGCAGTTGTAGTAGTAGTAGTAGTAGTAGTAGTAGTAGTAGTAGTAGTAGTAGTAGTAGTAGTAGTAGTAGTAGAAGTAGTAGTAGTAGTAGTAGTAGTAGAAGTAGTAGTAGTAGTAGTAGTAGTAGTAGTAGTAGTAGTAGTAGTAGTAGTAGTAGTAGTGGCAGCAGCAGCAGCAGCAGCAGCAGCAGCAGCAGTAGTAGTAGTAGTAGTAGTAGTAGTAGTAGTAGTAGTAGTAGTAGTAGTAGTAGTAGTAGTAGTTGTTGTTGTTGTTGTTGTTGTTGTGCTTGCTTGCTTGCTTGCGTTCGCTGGCTGTGAACTCCAGCGTGAAGTCCTGTATGTCGGATGGTGACATCCTGTTGTCCAACATCAGTGTGATGTCACACCGGACTGAGGTTTGCGTGAGTATCCGTTGTCCCACGTCTGGCTTATTGGTGTGCAGACTGGTGGTTCCTCGCCGTGCAGGCAGATACTCTCCGACTTCTGAAGAATCAGCGATCCTACTACGTTAGCCAGGACCCCGAAGGGACCTGTTGCCCAGGACGCGTGACTAGGATGTGTTAGTAGGTATTGGCCAGTATAGAACCTGGCCCTGGTGCCTTGGAAACATCTCTGCGTCCCAGTAGTAGTAGTAGTAGTAGTAGTAGTAGTAGTAGTAGTAGTAGTAGTAGTAGTAGTAGTAGTAGTAGTAGTTGTAGCAGCAGCAGCAGCAGTACTAGTAGTTGTAGTAGTAGTAGTAGGTTGTTGTAGTAGTAGTAGTAGTAGTAAGTAGTAGTAGTAGTAGTAATAGTAGTAGTAGTAGTAAGTAGTAGTAGTAGTAGGTAGTAGTAGTAGTAGTAGTAGTAGTAGTAGTAGTAGTAGTAGTAGTAGTAGTAGTAGTTGTAGCAGCAGCAGTACTAGTAGTTGTAGTAGTAGTAGTAGTAGTTGTTGTAGTAGTAGTAGTAGTAGTAGTAGTAGTAGTAGTAGTAGTAGTAGTAGTAGTAGTAGTAGTAGTAGTAGTAATAAGAGGGAAACGGAGAAGGACGGGGTTGGGTTGAAGAGGAGGACCAAGAGAAGAAGAAAATGAAGAAGAAGAAGCGAAGGAGAAGGGGGAACAGGAGATGATGATGATGTATCAGAAGAAGAGGAAGAAGAGTAGGAGGAGGAGGAGAAGGAAGAGAAAATAGATGTGGAAAAAGAATAAGAGGAGGGGCAACATAAGAAGATGAGGAGAAAAAGAGGAGGATGATCAACAGAGGAAGAGGAGAAGGAGGAGAGCAACAGGATAGGGTTAAGCAGAGGCGGAGGAGGAACAGAAGAAGATGAAGAAGAGAAGGAGGTGCCACAAAAGAAGTTGAAGAAGGAGATGAGGAAGAGGAGCAGCAGAAGGAAAAGAATAGGAGGAGGATCAACTGAAGAAGATGTGGATAAGAAGAGAATGAGGATCAACAGAAGAAGAAGAAGAAGAAGAAGGAGGAGGAGAAGAAGAAGAAGAAGAAGAAGAAGAAGAAGAAGAAGAAGAAGAAGAAGAAGAAGAAGAAGAAGAAGAAGAAGAAGAAGAAGAAGAAGAAGAAGATGAAGATAATGATGACGATGAGAATTACGACGATAATGATGAATTTGATGAAGACAAAGAGGAGGAAGAGTAATATATATATATATATATATATATATATATATATATATATATATATATATATATATATATATATATATATATATATATATATATAGCTCTTATATCTCTCTATATATATATTATCATGTGCCCATATATATTGCTCTTATATCTCTCTCTATATATATTATCATGTGCCCATATATATTGCTCTTATATCTCTCTCTATATATATTATCATGTGCCCATATATATTGCTCTTATATCTCTCTATATATATATTATCATGTGCCCATATATATTGCTTTTATATATCTCTCTCTATATCAGGGGCGTCACTGGGGGGGGGGGGGGTGCGGGGGTGCGGGCCGCACCGGGTGACACCATCAAGGGGTGACACCAAAATAAAAAAATTGCAAATTTTACAAAGCAGACATAGCAAAATAACAAAAATTTAACTTTGTCCGAGTTTGTCGAAGTTCTTTATTTATGTTTTACCTGAAGTATTGAAGTTATATTGTTCAATTTGTTTTCTTTCTTATGTCCTAATTAACTTTTTGACTTATTTTACAAACATTACTATATGCGATTATATATGGTACAGGAACACTCGGAAGAAGACCATGGTGAAAGTCTAGAGGGGTGACACCAAGAGTTTACCGCACTGAGTGACACCAACCCCAGTGACGCCACTGCTATATATATTATCATGTGCCCATATATATTGCTCTTATATCTCTCTCTATATATATTATCATGTGCCCATATATATTGCTCTTATATCTCTCTCTATATATATTATCATGTGCCCTGCCAGCTGACGTAGGAGTTCATGACTCTCCAGAGATCTCCATCTTGGATGTTCTGCATCAACTTGATCATTTTCCTCCAGGCCACCGTCTCAATTCATCCAGCATCGTTTCTCATGCTCTGCTTCTACCTCTCTTCCCATCTTTCCATTTGTCACGATGTTCTCCAATGCCCCCCTCTCTCTCTCTCTCTCTCTCTCTCTCTCTCTCTCTCTCTCTCTCTCTCTCTCTCTCTCTCTCATACACGCACGCACGCACGCACGCACGCATATATATATTCAGTTTTACAAGTCTCGATTAGGTAAAATATATAGCTTGCATTCCTTCCCAGTATCTTTAAATCTAACTTCTGGTTATATGAGTGGTGACATGTGATGAAAGTATATGTGTGTGTGCTTCTGTGTCTGCGTGTGCGTATGTGTGCTTCCATTACTATTTGGCAAGTACTCTGTCTTAAGTATACTTATACATATTCTGACATCAAATTATGATATGCCCATCTTGAGCGCGCTAAACGCTTCTATGTTACATTTTGCCACACAGCTGCATATATTTAACCGTATTTCGCTGTAAGCCTCCACGTCAAATTACATCTACTACAGACACTAACTATTTCAGTTAAATTATATGTATGACAACTCTACGTAAACAGCAATTTTTTGGGCAGAAAGCAAGTTTATCTTATAAATATCACGCACGAACACACACAAGTGCATCAGAAGTACTGCGTGATGTTTTCTTTCCTATTTGTATAATAGATACTATACTTCGCTTGCTCGCACAAATGTTTTCTACGTCTTCACTTCTTTTAACCCTTTTATGTCAAAGCAATTGTTATATTATTTTTATTTACTTCTTCCGCTACCAATAATAGTTATATCATTGTAATTATGTTAACCTCTTCCTCACCCAACAACTGTTATATATTAATGTCATTACTTTAACCGCTTTCTCCCCCAACAATTGTTATATTACTGTAATTATTCTAACCTCTTCCTCCCCCCAAAAAATATTGTATCATTTAATTACTTTAACCTCTCCCCCCCCCCCCCCACCCCCCAAGATCTCAAAAGGGACTCAATGCACTTAAAACTATGGCTGCAAAAGAAACAGAGCCGAGAACGCTTTTCACACTATACCAGCACTTGATCCTCTCAGTGATTGATTATGGACTAGGACTGCTCACTGTCTCAAAGAGTTAGCTGGTGAAATTAGAGCGCATACAGAACGAAGCTATGCGGGTCATTCTGGGATGCACCAGAGCACACCAGTAGTGTGTATGCGTTACATCCTTGGTCTGCCGACTTTTGCTGGTAGGCAAAAGATGATGCAGGGGAAGGCATACCTCAGAGTAGCTGCAGACACAGATCACCTTTTGCATGAGGCGCTGGACGCAGTTAAGGGTCAGCGACTGATAAGAGGGAAATCATGGATGGCTCAGGCGGAGGATACGATCAGACATGTGTGCATCTTGGAGAACATCAGGCGAGGAGAGGAGTGGGTCAGAGTACCAGCGGAGCAGTCAGACTTGTGCAGAGTTATAATCACATTAAGCCGGGAGTGCAGGGAGTGGCCAGCAGGGACCACGGAAGTGGAAATCCAGCAACTAATTCAGGATAATGATCGCTCGGGTGATGTGATTATCTACACAGATGGTTATGATACCACAGCATGTAGCTTAAGAGTGGAGGTGGTCACTGCAGCCTTCCGCGCTGGATCGAGAATACGATACACACACACATCGTGATTTTACCTGACTCAGAAAGCATGCTGAGGAAGGTGAGGACAGGCATGCTTCGTGCAGAGTGGCTTGCTTCGCTTCGGAGATCACGGGTGGCAAGCATCGCCTGGATCTTTTCTCCGGGGTATGCCGGTGTGCTGGGGAATGAACAGGCGGGCAGATTGGCTGGCTCTGCAAAATTTGGTGGAGTATTGATGCATGACAAGGCAGACGTGGTTGCGGCCTTGTGGGAGCACGTGTACACCTCGGAGGAGCAAACTGATCACCATGGTCTGGCAAGAATGCGACAGCGAGGGGTGACGAGGGGATCTGGTCGATGCTCGACGCTCAGAGGAAAGGCGAGTCGGACATATAATCAGATTGCTACAGATACTTCTTCTTCTTCTGCGTTCATCCGGAGTTTTTTTTTTTTTTTCGGACGTGATTGCGTTGTGTCTGTTTACAGCAGAGCTGCGTTCTTGCGCCGTTAGGCCGACGCATCCGACTTCTGCGGGCATTTGTTGACCGGGTTAACCTTCCCGGGGGTTTCTTAAGACGTTTGACTCTCACTGTTGTGGTGTTATCCCCCATCCCAGCTGGCCCATATAGAACAGCCAAAGACATCCTGGTCAGCCCTCAAGGGAAGGCAGGGGCAGACCATGGGCATTCCCCGCCATCCAAGGAGGCTTCCATACTTGCAGATCCGACACACAGCGCTCTGGTACTGGGCTCACCCAAGGAATCGTCACGTCCTGCACATGGCTGCTTAACCTCACTTCCGTATATTGGGCCTTCCGTTCACCATAGGCTGTTCTTCCGGAAACCAGAAGAATGCAGTCTGCAGATGACATCCACACAGTGAGCTTTCAATTCGGACTTTCCACGTAATGGATTTGCTATCCAAGCAGTATTCCATTTCGGGCCACTAGGACACTTTTTCCACCTTATAAGAAGCCCACGCAGTGAGCTTTTGATTCGGACTTTCGACGTAATGGATTTGCTATCCAAGTAATATTCCATTTCATGCCTCTGGGACGCTTTTAAAACCGACATACCTGTGGTAAGAAGTGTTGCAGTCTAGATACTTTATGCACCTTTAAATATCAACCTGTATGTAGTTAAAGTAAGCTGCCGTCAACTTGAGCTTGTTGATATCTCCATAGAGCTTGTCCTCAAATGAAGCAGGTGTGGGCCAAAATATCTTTCTCTGTTCTGCATATATTGGACACTCCTGCAGCAAATGTTTAGCTGTCATTTTACCAGTTCCACAATTACATTCATCAGTATCTCCTATCATTAGTTTATTGAACAAGTGGTATTTCAGCCTGTTATGTCCTGTGCGGAGTCTGAAGATTGCTACTTGTTCTCTTCGGTCGAGTTTGTAATATGCATCATCTTTCTGGTGGCCTGGATGCTCTGATTCCCATTTCGTTCTATAAGTGCTTTTTATAAACCTCTTTGCCTCATTATAGGTTATGTCTATGTCAGGCTGTGGTAGTCGTCCGCCCTCTTTTGCTAGTCTGTCAGCTTCTTCATTTCCAGGTATACTGCATTGTGATGGGATCCACTGTATTACAACTTTTTTGGATTTCTGGCATAGATCATGGAGTGCTGCTCTTAGGTCAGCTAGTTCTGTGCTGTTTTTGCTCTTCAGTATTGAGACAGCTGACTTTGCATCTGTGAAGATAGCTATTTGCTTCTCTTTATTTTCCTCCATCAAGTGCATTTCTGCTGCAGTTTTCAAAGCCTCTACCTCTGCTTTGAAGTTCTTTGAAAATTTTCCAGTTGCCACTGACTGTGTTTTTTTCATTCCATTTTTTAAATTTAGGAGAATTCCTCCTCCTCCATTTTCTATTGAATTTTTGGCTGATCCATCTGTAAATGCATGGGTCCAATTGCTGCTTGGGTAATGTTCTTTTATGTAGTTTAGGGTTATTTTTCTTCTTTCGGTTTCATTCTGAGTGTTCTTTTTCTCAATACCAGGAATGTTTTCTATCATCTCAGGCAGTTGCTGCTGTTTCCAAGCTGGGAACTTGTGTGCATTGTAAATGGGCTTGACTGTTGATATGTTAAGTATAGGATCTGCCCTAATCCTTCGTTTTGCAGTTTCTACAAAGTTGCTACGCTTCAGTCTTCCTTTTCCAAAACCATTAAATCTGTTGTACATAGGGTGGTCTGTCAATCTTCTAAATTTTTCTGCTTGTTGCTAGGATCTGCTATCTCTTTTATCCTGCATTGGTTGTAAATACTATTGGTGTTGGAACTCCTCGCTGGCTGCTGAGGATGGGGACGGAGCGCCTATGGGAATGCCCCGAATTCTGTGATGTCGGTTCCTAGATCAATCAATCAATCAATCAATCAATCAATCAATCAGTCAATCAATCAATCAATCCAATCCCCCAACAGTTATTACATTATTTAATTACTTTAACCTCTTCCTCCCCCAATAGTTATTACATTATTGTTTTAATCGCTTCCTCCTTCATTTATTAAATTATTCTAATTACTTTTTAAGCAATGGGACTATCTCTCTATTTTCCCCAATTATTCATATAACTCCTTTGGACTCAGACATTTGTCACTTTAACATCTCTGTCTTAGACAATGATCCCTTGATCTTCTTTAGTATCAAACACTTGTTACATCAGCACACCCCAGTTATCATTTTCCTACTTGCGGTCTCAGCACATGGACTCCTACCGCATCGAACACTTCTTACTTTAACACGCCCCATTCCTTTTCTCTTTAAGCGTCTGCTGCTTGAGACAGTTATCATTTTGAATTCCAGTTTAAAAAAAACATTACTTTAACTCTCTCAATTCCACTTGTCATCACTTTGAACTCCAGTTTAAAACACTCACTGTCTGAGACAGTTATTATTTTAACTCCCCCCCCCCCTCTCTCTCTCTCTCTCTCTCTCTCTCTCTCTCTCTCTCTCTCTCTCTCTCTCTCTCTCTCTCTCTCTCTCTCAAGGTTATCCATGCAAAGAGACAACTGCCTGTGACAGAAAGATTAAACATGACCCTGCCTTTCCCCCCCCCCCCCCCCCCCCCCCCATACCGTGTTTAACAAAAGCGCTTGTTAAATGTTCGATCCACTGCTAACAATTCACTTCTTGCTTATTTGGTTACCGTCTGGATCCGTATCGGTCACGCACGAACTGGTTTCATAATACAAAACCCCAATAGTAGCCAAATAACAACCTCTTGTGTGGCTCCACAGCAGTTATTTTGTCACGTTAATGTTATGTATTTCCCGTCTGTTTGCCGTTTCGAATCAGACTAGTAGTCACTGCATAATTTGTATGTTCTAAGAAATATATAGTTCAAGTGGTATCTTGTTCAATTCTGTGCGTTGTTATTGGCATATTTAGCGCTTGCTATATTTCCGGTTATGTTTGTTATTATGTTATCTCTACGCGCTGTGACAAGTGGGTTATTTTAATAGTATATAGGCATGTATTTGTGAGTAGATGGTTAGATATGCGGGTATAAATATTTAAAGTGATTTAAAGGCCAGAGGGTCGACTTCATGGCACCGGGTTTTACCCTGCATGACTCAGTCTCTTTCTCCATATTGACCTGCCGCAAGTGTGGCACACAGCTGTGGTTTTTTTTTTTCCTTTTAAATTTCAGAGTTAGCTTTCAGTATTCAATAAGTCACATTGTACAACTCACATTTTGTACCACTTCAAGTAGCTTGCAAAGGTAACGTTTTTAATAGAATGATGCACTTACATTTAATGATATTCTTTCATGTCAGTTTTTATAAAAGTGGTTTCCTGATAAGTTTTGTGGTTTTACTTGCATATAACAACTGATTCTGTTTTAGTTGTATATAAAACACGGCTTGTCATATCCTATATCATACTTCGTAACCAAAGCACGGCAAATACATGGACTAGAGGAGCGTACTGCGGTTGGTTGGTTGGTTGCTTTATTGGTTGGTTAGTTGATTGGTTTGGTGGTTGATTGGTTTGGTGGTTCTTCGGTTGGTTGGTTTATTGGTTGTTTGCTTGGTTTGTTGGTTCTTCGGTTGGTTGGTTGCTTGGTTTATTGGTTATTTGGTTGGTTGGTTGGTTTATTGCTTGGTTTGTTGGTTGTTTGGTTGGTTGGTTGATTTGTTGCTTGGTTTGTTGCTTGGTTGGTTTATTGGTTGGTTGCTTGGTTTATGGGTTGTTTGGTTGGTTGGTTTATTGGTTTCTTGGTTTGTTGCTTGGTTGGTTTATTGGTTAGTTGGTTCGTTGTTTGTTTGGTTGCTTGCTTTGTTGCTTGGTTGATTGCTTGCTTGGTTTGTTGCTTGGTTGGTTGGTTTGTTGCTTGGTTGGTTGGTTTGTTGCTTGGTTGGTGTGTTGGTTCGTCAGTCCTCTAGGAGACTGAGTTTTAAATTAGATATACTGAGTTTACGCTGAAAAGGGTTGACATCTATTGGTGTAAGGCAGGTATTCCGACCCGTTACCAAAGTTGTCATGGCGTAGAATTCTACAGAATTATATTCCCTTCTGCAAGCCCTGAAATCTCCGGGATAAGCTAGACGGATACTGTAACTTCACTTCTGCAGAGACGCATGTTAGAATGTAACCAGGTCATCGATCCAGCTCAGCATATACAGACTTCTTAAACAGGTGAATGGGTACAGCTGTCTTGAGCAATTATAACATCTAGTGGAAGTTGCCTTGTAGAGATTACAACAAGAATCGCCATGGCGACGGTTGCCTTTTGCCAGACGGAAAATATACCAATAAAAAGCTGCCAACAGCAGTGAGAAAGAGAAGTTTTAATTGCTGTACATAGCGTTTACTTGTGTATGCTTGTCAAACATGGATATTAAGTAGAGAAGCTGAGACCATCTTGTGGCATTAAAAAATTTTGTTTCTGAGGAGAATGAAAAATAAAACCATGGACAAACAGAAAAACAAATGAGATAGGTCTACAAGAAATAAATCAAAACTATTCATTGATTAGATAAATTTGACAATGACAGGATTTTAGACACACTGTAAGCATAAATAAACTAGAAATCTTAGTGACAACCGGTAACATTGATGGAAAAAAGCATGGTTAAAGCAAATAGATAAATACCAGGATGGTTTAGCAACATGACATAATTACGATCATCGTCTTGATTCGCGACTCTGCTGATCATATGAAACGGCGAACGATGATCGCCCATGCTTATTGGCGTAGCATTTGATGATGATTATACCTACTGGCTGAGATTAGGTCTAGGTGGTGATTTTTCCGCCAATAGTTTTGTGTATGTCGGTGTCCGCAGGCCCCAACTCAATGCCAGGCACAATGGAAATAGTGCTACGAGTCGATCACATAAATGTGTAAAATGTGTCAGTGGCATGAATGTGTGAAATGTATCATTCACATGAATGTGTCGAATGTGTCAATCACATGAATGTGTGAAATGTGTCAGTGGCATGAATGTGTGCAATGTGTCAATCACATGAATGTGTGAAATTTGTCAATCACATGAATGTGTAAAATGTGTATGTTTTTATTGGCCACCGGAAGATTTGGGTGCCAGTACACATCACTAACTGTTGCGGGAGACTGAACACGTATATGCATGTCCCCAGTGACGCTGTGCCGCTTCTATTAACCAGTTAACAGGCTCCAAACTGACCATAAAACAAAACAAAAATATTCTCTCATACACCAAATTACCTGATTAAGTGTCATGGGTTGATTACTCATCTTAAGCGACTTTCCGTATCCGCTTATATACAGTAGTTTTCCCTATGCAACCCACTTTAATGTCGGGTATACTACAGCATGGGAAGAGAGTAAGAGGAAGACAAAGGGATAAATACCTTGATGGTTTGGCAGCATGGCATGGTCGGGACAAGAACACAGACCTGATTCGAGACTCTGGCGACCGTGCGAGATGGCGAACCATGACCGCCCATGCCTGTCAACATGTCACTTGATGATGATGAATTCAGCGTGTCTGCTACCATATTAACAACTTTTAAGA
The DNA here is from genome assembly GCA_963921405.1 of Cepaea hortensis. Classification (NCBI taxonomy): domain Eukaryota; kingdom Metazoa; phylum Mollusca; class Gastropoda; order Stylommatophora; family Helicidae; genus Cepaea; species Cepaea hortensis. The sequence goes on from OY992888.1 coordinate 39,882,485, forward strand.
CATAACTGTGACACACCCCTACTGCCATTTTCCGCCACCAATTTTAGTTTGATCCAAACATACCTTTTGTTTGGTACTGAATATGTTAATGACAAGACACTAACACCCCGTGTTGTTGCCGCCTAGCAAACATGGCGACAGAGCGTGTCTGACAAGACTGTCGTCTACACGCAGACGTGCTGAGAATCACGTGCTTAACGCCCACAACCTTCCACAAAAAAAAAGAACGTGTAATGCAAATCGAACACAGCACATTTTCTCGACGAATCCGAAATCCCAGTTTAATAGGCTGGTAATTGCAAAAGAAGAAGAAGAAGCTACATTTCTTATTGGACGACAGACTTTCTCAGTAAATAAAACATGTCAAAATGAGTGAACATTACCAGTAGACGGTTTATATATAGGGTGTATTTGTAATGACTGTGCAGTGTTTGAAAATATTGCCGGTCAAAGTTTTGTATTCACTCTCTGTAAAGTTCATGCAACAGAATGGTTAATTACAAAACTTGGACCGGCAATATTTTCAAACACCGCACAGTCATTATAAATACAGCCTGTACCTCGGTAGTAAGTAAATAACGGACCCTTGACACGCATCAGAGGCGTGAAACATATGGTGCCAGACCCATATTATGTAATAGGCCCAACGGTACTCGGCGGGTGATCTGGTCAGTGTAACGTGGGCCGTCTTTACTTCACAACACATTTCTTGGTACCAATGTTAGACTGGGTCAACTTGGAATCCCGGTTCAGTTTTAACAAATCTCACCCGATGTGGATTCAAACCCATGATCACCAGGTCGGTAGGCGAGCTTGAAATTTGTGTACGTAGGTAGACTTATCGTGTGGTTGTTGTTGTTGTTGTTGTTGTTGCTGCTACTGCTGTTTGAACCCCGAATATCATAGTATACACTCGTACGATTTGATTAATCGGCCTGTGGTAATGTCTTAGGAGCTGCACGGGCGTGAAGAGTAGACGCTTGCCTTCCGGTCCGCTGGTCGTGGTTGTGGATCCGCATCGTGACTCCGAGGTGAGCCAGCCTAACACTGGTACCAGGAATTGACTTGGGAAGTAACGGCGGTCGGTATGATACTGACCACATAACCCACCGAGTGACCATTGGTCTAAGAATATGCGTCTAGCACCGTATGTCCCACGTGACTTAAGGCGTGTACAGAGATCATGTACTTACGTTTTAAATATGGCGTCAATGAACTTTATCCTATCAAATACTGAACGGGAGTATCATCAGACTGAAGGTAACTGCTGCTTTTGTTAGAGACATGAACTAGGGAACTTGAATGCGTGCGAGGAAGAAGGACGTTCTGTATGGATGTGTTCAATCAATCAATCATGTGCCATGCCGGAAAGCGTGGGCGGTCATAACTCGCCATTTCACTCGATCACCAGAGTCGTGGATCAGCTCAGTGTTCCTGTCTCGACCATGCCATGTGGCCAAGCCATCCAGGTATTTACTTCTCGGTCTTCCCCTTGGTCTGTTCCCTTCGATCTTGCCAGTTGTCACTAAGTTCTCCAATCCATTTCTTCTTATAACATGTCCAACAAATTTTGACTGTCTACGTCTAATTTCTCTAATCAGTTTACGATTTTCATTTGTCTCCTGTAGTACTTGGTCATTGGTTTTTCTGTCTGTCCATGGTAAATTTGCATTTTCCTCAGAAACCACATTTCTGCAGCCATCAAATGTTTCTCAGCTTGACTGCTCATTGTCCAAGTTTCACATCCATACAAAAGAACAGGCTGCATGTAGCACCTCAACTCTCTTTTTCTCATTTCAATTGACATCATTTTATTGGTCAGAATGTTTTTCATCTTGCCAAAGGCTACTTTCGCCATGGCGATTCTTGTTCTAATCTCTTCAAGGCATCTCCCATCAGATGTTATGACTGTTCCGAGATAATTGTACCGATTCATCTTGTTGAAGAATATTTTCATTTACTTGTATATTACATTGCGGTATTTCGTTCTTCCTAGTGACGACCATAATCTGTGTCTTTTTACAATTTAATTCTAATTCCAGTTGTTCACTGTGTGCAATAACCGCATCTACTAATTGTTGCAGATCCTGCTCATTGTCTGCAATTAATACTGTATCATCTGCATATCTAATGTTATTGATGTTTCGTCCTCCAATGGTGATTCCATTTATATCTTCTACATTTCTGAAAATATTTTCACTGTATAGGATGTATTACCATGGGTTTTTCCAATCACGTCTGTAATGAAGTGTATGTTAAATTCTTCACTGATTCTCATTGCTATCCTCTGCCTCATGTCATTGCATTATTCTAACGTTGTTATGTCCTTGGTCTTCTGCCTAATGCGCCTTAAGGCAAATAAAAGTGTCCCAAACTGTTTTTTTATGACATAGTTTCATTCTGGTGTCAAACAACAGACTCACACCGAACAGCGGCTGGGTATTTGTATAGCTGATAAGTGGCACCTTGTCGTCTTGACAGACGATAGTTTGTTTCATTGTGCTTCAAAACAGGGCATAATAGCTACAACCCGAGGCGGTAGCGAATGGGACTGATCAGACCAAGTTGCGCGGTAAATACTCGTCCACAATGGATGCACGTGAAGACATGGTACTTTCCACCATTAATCATCATCTAACATTCAACGCGCTCAGTATTTGACCTATCTGCAATCATTTTCTCCTTTGTCTTTATTTCATTTCTTATCTTTTCCCTCCATGCAACGCGATCAGCGGCGACTTGCTCCCCATGCGCAGTATCAATGCCTGTATAATTACTGTCACGCTAACACATCTTCGTACTGTTGTAGAGGCCGACCCATCTGTACTTCCAGCAAACCGATGTCCTTTTCTATTGTACCATCGTTTATCCATCCTCCTAATATGTCATATCAATTAAAATCTGTGAAGATTGAGCTATTTAATGCGAAGATGTTCGTACACTTAACCTCATAAACCATGTCACTAAGCTTCTACTCAGAATTATAATGAGAAGAACAAGAAAGAAAATAAAAATGGAAATTTGTTAAAAACAGTATGGATATGTGGAAGGGAAGGGCACAAACAATGCAATATATACATTACGGACACTAACAGAGAGATCAATAGAGACACAGAAGGATATATGTTAGTGCTTTATATATTATACCAAGGCATTTTGATAAAGTTAAACATGATGAACTGAGTAAAATGTTGAAAGATATCAAGATCTCAGAATAATAAAGAATATATAATGGAACCAAATAGCAGAGTAACTAACTAACAACGATTTCCCGAAAGAGACAACTGACTCTAAAACATTATATACAAGAATAATAAAGAGACAAACATCTTTCTTTGGTCATGTGATGAGAAGAGAGGCATTGGAGAACATCATAAAAACTGGAAAGATTAATAGGAAGAGTATTGATAAACCAGAACTTTTGTTTTGGCAGTAACCTTTCTGTTCTCCCAGACTCTCTTTATAAACATGTTCATTGTTGCTGCCTTGCCAATCCTGGTGGTGATTTTCTAATCTAGGGATCATTTATTGTTGACCTCCAATTCTAGATATGTGAAATGGTCTATTTCCAGCTTTGGGTCGTCATTAAAGATTGATGGTACACAATTTGCTCCTTGCGTCATAATCTGTCTTTTGTGTGTGCTAATTGTTAAACCAAATTCACAACAGGCATTTGGAGAATGCAGATAGTAGAGTTTGTAATTCTTCCTCATAATCGATCGTAATTGCAGCAACACCTGCAAAAAGCAACCCCCTGATCATACTCTTCTAATTTTGGTCTTGACCGTCAATCTCTGAACATTTAAAGGCCGCCATCTGTGCGTGCAGTAATGTATTTATCACCATCCTGATCACGAAAGGTATATTTCAATAGAAGTGAAACGTATATTCCAAAGAGGATGGAGGAAAGTATACAACCTTGCTTAACTCCTCTCTTGATTTCAAGCTTTGCTGAAGATGCACCATCAAATTGTATTACACCCTTCGTGACTGTGTGGAAAGATTCCACGATGGACAGAAAAGTTGGCGAGCAGCCGATTTTCTTTACCGCCTTGAACAGACCCACATGACTGATCAAAAGAATTGCATTTCTGAGATTGATGAAGCAATACATTGTGGTTGGTTCTGTTCACGGCATTTTTCTTGCAGCAGTAACAAAAAGAATATCATATCAATGGCAGACCGGTTCCCCCCAAGCCACACTGATCAACTATGCACATATTAATATGCATGCTTATAGTTTTGATTTCTATTTGCTTTGTTTTGTTTTATTGTCCGTGTTTTTTAAAGTTCCCCGTCTGCAAGTTTGGGATCTGTTAAAGAAAGTACTCCTTTGTGTTGTTCGGTTTTATATATGTTTGATTGTTTCGTTATTGTTGTTCCGTTAATTGATTCAGTGCCAAACAAAACGTAGGTTTGGACCAAACATGAAACCCAATCAGATGAGCAAGTATTATAATGTAAATTTCCGTGTACTAAACATTGAAATTGCGGAAGATACCAAGGAACGAAACAAATAACCCAATGGCCCTAGTATGGTTATATATATATCGCCCTTCTGTCCAAATGGGAAGATCACATTTGGCGATATATTATCCTTCGGCACTGAATCAGTTAATAAAGACTTTGATGGAAAAGTTCGCCTACATCTGTATGTGTTTTTCTACCCGTCACCTCCTCAGTCATAGTGTGTGTTCTTATTCGGACTCTCGTAAAAGCTCGGCAGCAAAAATCCCATTTATCAGATCGAGCATGCTCGTTTGACTCTCCAAACGATGAGTGCAAGGCTTGGGTGCTGGCATTCTAACCAATATCAGTCTTCGGAATTATTCTGCCTCTCTTGCAATCTCGCAAGCTGTACAGTTTGATTTCTCGACAGGCTTCATAACAACGGAGAACATGATTACTGATCTCATTGTTCGTCAGACTGTCTGCCCAAGATGCCCCTCGAGGATGTCCTTATTACCGCGAGGCCCGACTCTGGCATATCGAGTCGTCTGCATTCCTTGGATATCTGTTTTGCGTTGGCTCACTGTGAACTCGTCGAACGTGGTCCATATACTACAAGTGACTGCACTGAGCTGATTTTTACTTGAGTATTAGCCTTCCCTGTTACTAGTGCCTCATGCCATGAGGCGAACCTTCGCTCCACCTTCTGAGGTACATGTAATTTACGAACTCAAGTCAAGGATCAGAAGTCAATATATAAGTCCAGTTGACCTGCATGTGGAACGAACCCGCTAACCCACGGCCAAAAGAGGAAGTTTAAACGCGTTAAACCTCTCATCCACGCTGACCTTCTGAATGTCTTTAGAACGATTTTCGCAGCATCTACACACCGACGTCGCATAGCTTTATAGACTATACAAGGACGATCCCAGTCCGACACACTGTGGCATCATGCACCGGTGTATACTCGGTGTGTCAGCACGATTACGTGACCTGATTTCTCTATTGTTAATTAACAATGTTCCAACTGCCTACACACGGTGGAGTTATGTGCTTATTATAAAGTTTACTGTGTCTAGAGAAACAAACTGTCTGTCATCTATTGCAGTGTAGGGCAGGGGAGTCTTGATCCTGAGGAATGTAAGGCCGCTTGGTATAGTGCAGTTGCCGCGAACTGTGCTGGTTAGGGTTTTCTTTTATAGAAACAACAGTGGACTATAAGCTCTATGGACCACTGAGTGAACTAAAAACGACAGAAAATGCATAAAAGAGACAACACTGTAGTTATCGACACATGTTAAGCGAACGTAAGAAGAAGAAGAAGAAGAAGAAGAAGAAGAAGAAGAAGAAGAAGAAGAAGAAGAAGAAGAAGAAGAAGAAGAAGACAAAAGATAGAAGAAGAAGAACTGTGTCAGCACAATTACGTGACCCGAATGCTGGCACTCGTATTTACGATATCCAGGCACCTGAAAGCACTTAACGGTAACGCCACGTGGAGGCTTTCAAGACATCACTCATCACTCCGACAGTGGCATGAGCGCGGCTGAACGAGAGTTTGAAGTTAGCTCTCGCCGTCCACTACGAGAGGGAAATATTTGCCACCTATTCCCCCGTGTACTCAGGTCTACAAAATATGATGGTTCTAATACTTCACATACCCACATAACATTCCTGCACACACACACACACACACACACACACACACACACACACACACACACACACACACACACACACACGAGGACTTCAAGTGAAAACCTTAACAGTGTGATATACATTAAAATAACCATGCCATTGCCTTGTAACCTATCAATATTCTTGTGAAGGATGTCAAGAGGGTTAAGCACGTGACATCACGGTGCAGACGAACACGTTGACGTCGTAAGGACAATTTAAAGATGGCCGCCCCATTTTTGACATGCACCAAAGAGGAGCAGAGTTTTGGTATCCGTTATTTGATAAGTGACCTCCTATGTCATTGTGTACCATATCCTCGGTACTGGCCAGACCTAGCCCCACCAAGCGATTTCCACCTGTTTGTACCACTCCTAGAGTAAATGGGATGAAAGACGTTTTCGGTCCGATGAAGACAGACGCATGAGTGGTTACACGGGCGACCAAGAGAATTCTTTTCTCCGGGAATCCAAGCACAATATCGGCGCTGGAAGACTTGCATTGAACGCAGTGGGGACTACATCGAAAAATGATACATTTGGTCTTTACTTTTTCCAAATATATTCACACACAAAAACAAAAGAAACATTACATGTTTTTATTTGAAGCCCCCTCGCGTGCGCGTGCGTACGTGTGTGCGTGCGTGCGCGTGCGCTCGCGTGTGTGTGTGTGTGCTTGGGACCCATGGTGGCAGAATGGCTAGTCTCCTTGCAACACCCACCCACCAGTGGGGGATCGGATGCGGTCCTGCTAACATAATAAACTTCCCACCAGATGATTGTCACTTTCCTGGTAATTGCCTGACATGGAAAGACAACGAGGATGAGAACCGGTCACCACCCTGCATTACGTTGTGAACTAGTATATGCGCCAGCTCTGTGACAAAAGCTTTACGAATGCACGTCGTAATCCCTTATACCTTGTTCGAAACACAGCTGCGGCCGATTTGGAAGCAGACCGCCTTGCTTTGGTTTCCATACAATGGTATGAGTGCCGGTCGTTCAGAAAGCAATGGTAAATTACTGAAAGTAAACTTGCCAATCACAAACAACCAAAAAATACTGGAGTTAACTGCGACTTCCTGTAGAGAATATGCAACTAATATATGCAAACGCCAAACACTACACGCCAGACATGGTAGAAGTATATGTCATGCATCACTCGAACGCATGTCATTATTTCAGCAATCATAACGAAGACAGTTATAACTAGCATGTCAGTTCAGCGAGACTCCGTTTTACTCACTGCAAACATAAGAGACAGCAATTATTGAACATTTAAAGGAATGCACTTTACAGTACATGCGTAATGTCTGCGTCGATGTGGACAGTAGCGTAATTACGCAATCATATCTGTCTGAAAAACGGATATAGACAGATAGTGTGTGCAAAAGTGTTTGATTTTCATGTCGGAAAAATCTGCTAACAGCGCTGTCTCTTTTTCAGTTTTGCTGTCTGTGGAAATGTAAATACTGTTAAAAATTAGTCCTTCAGGCAAATTCAGTTTTATGTTCATGTTTCTGGCTGTTGTTCTCTCCAGAATGTGTGCTCTTTGAAGTGCCCTACGGCAGTTCTGATAACTATTCTCGAGTATTTAAGACTCCGGTCTCTTCGTCTTTGCTCCGGTTTTTCTTGCTTAACCTCTCCTTTTCCCTTTACTCCTCCCCTTCAAATTCCTTTTACTCCTCCCCTCTCAAATCCCTCTTACCCCTCCCCCCTCAAACCACACTTACTCCTCCCATCTCAAATTACGTTACTTCTTCCCTCTTAAATTCCTCTTATTCCTCCCCTCTCAAATTCCTCTTCTTCCCTTTTTATTCGGTGGCCAAAGTAGAAGACTTCAAACTCACTGCACGCACTTCATACCTCCTGGAATCCGACCTGGATTCCAGCAGCCCTACATGAACGCAGGGTTGAAACTCTGAGCCACACATGACTGCACGTGGGATATTGCAGGGGTCTGCTTTGTATCGCCTACACCAGTAAAGTAGCAGCAATAGAGACATCGAGTAGTTGAGGATTACAACTGTCATAGTAGGTAGAATAAATATATAGGACAGGAAGATGTTATTTCCTATACTTAAGTGCTCAAAGATAAAGAAGCGCAACACTGACTTTTAATGGGCCAGAGAAGAAAAGGACAATGAGGAGAAATAGAGAAAGAGCACTGTGTATATCCTCCTCTGTTAACAAGAAAAGGGGTAGAATTAAGACAGAAGATTCCAGGAGTTCTAGGGCGGGGGATATACGGTTGTACATCCCAGACAGAAGATTACACTGCTGGACTGTAACAGGATCAATGAGTTTACACAACAAACTACAGACTAAACAAAACAAATTAAGAACAACAAAATTAGGTTTTTATTGACAGAACTGCATGATTCAGGGACAAACAGGCATCCTGACATGCCACATAACTGACATATACAGAAATGGGAACCTATGTTCCCACAGTAATCACTGCTGCCTAACACCGCTATGCACATGACTAGGTACCCATCTCCACAAACCAACAAGGACATGGCAACAACAGAGCCTCAACGTAAACAACAACATAACAGCAGGTATGGACTCTCTATTGTAATCATCTCAGGACTCATGGACAGTTGGTACATACAGAAATGGGAATCTGAAATCCCACAGAGATAACTGCTGCCTAGTACTAACTACAGGGGCGGTCTCTAAATGACAGTGAGACCTCAATCATGTTCAGTTGAGTCGAAGGGCACCTTCAATACCCACACAAGACACCCGCATCACATAAGTCGACTGGGACCAGATACAGCGAAAAACCATAACATAACGAGTAACAAAACTATAACCCTAACAGCAGAGATATAGTGGCATAAACACGCATAAACAGGTATACGAAGGGGATGTGAGTGGCCTACGACATTAACCAGAGCCGGGGCTCAAGTTTGCTCTACAACCCACAAACATGGCCAGGGGTCACTACCTGCAATGCATGACAAGGTACCACATCTAATTAATAATCATCAAAGAATCAATATTTGCATCAACACATGGACTTCAGGACAACAACTACAGCAACGGTGTATGCAAACAGTGTCCTTGTGGCACAAACATAGACATGGACTGTGTAAGTTCACACCAACCACATGATACTTCAACTGGACAACAATGACATGGATAGGTTATAGAATATACTCCACATAAAATATAAACAGAGCACACACGCTCTACAGCATCCTTCGGAGTGATTGGACCCACAATTAATGCAACAGCCACCACCATATCATGGGACAATCTTAATGTGAGGGCGGATCATCCCTCGTCACAATGCTCGCAGCCTTTCCTGGCCTCTCATCTAACTCAATATTTACTTCTTGAACACTCTCAGTTCAGGGGGGTCATTACCTACAGATCTCTGACACAACACAACTTCTCATCACCAACACCACAGGCTGAGAATACCACTCATAAATGCAAATGTTACACAGCAACACTCATCAACTAGTCAAAATCAACACCGAACACAACTCAGTTACACCGGTGTACCACGACTCTAACAGGACAACACCATTTGAACATGTACATACAGGACATAAATACAGCCCAATGCACCAACAGCAATCAAGCAGACATAGGATATGCAATTCAACATGACATCACCAACTAGATGTGTCATTGTACTGATGACAACTAGACAACATCACTATACCAGAAGTACAGTTCTACACATAACACCTACAACAATCAGGACACAGGCTATAACATAAGTCACCGCCAACAACTCAGACATATAACGCCACATAAAACCATCACAATCACCATCCCAGTCATTTTAGCCAACATCACTACATGGTCACCCTCACCATGACAAAGCTCACTCAATAATACCCCAGATTCATTATGGGTGCCCTATTCAGCAACTCTTCCAAGACTATTCTCAAGACTATTCTTCTTAAGTTCACATGTGTCCAACCTGAGCAACACAGATCATTATCCCCATGAACACTATTATAATCATAAACCACCCTATCATGTGTAGTGTTCAACCTGGCACCTTCATCACTACACCCAGTCATGAATACTTATTATCATAGCTCCATTTATCTAGAAGAACATAACATACATTGTCATCAAGCACCATATATCTATTACTTTCACCGTGCCACTCTACACCTTCGTACGCCAGCAATCGCTATATTTTTGGCGTTCTTGAGTCATGATAAGTCATCTGGCTTCAAACAATATAACATAATGGAGGCGTCTCTCATGCCCTGGCACCCTTTACTTTCCATTACATGTGAGATATCTCAATACCTCAGTACATTATAATATAAAGACACCGGCCTTCCCCTTTCTTGTGGGAAGTTAAATCATAAACACATCTGTACCATGTTTCCAGCTCAACTTCATGTTCCTCATTATAGACCAGACTGGTATAACCACCCAATGATGTACTTTGCCTCCCTCTTGCTGACTGTAAAGTCCACCTGGAACAGCCCTGGTTACCCCAGGCCATTCAATCTACTGTTATTTTCAACCTCACCATGCTACTATAATAATGGCATTATATTATATATATCCTGCACACCTAATCTGACCACCTTCATACAGGAATACCACCCAAATAGAATTAATCATAACCTAATATTTTATGCAACAGTGCTCCATGTCTGATATTATAACACCAATGTCAACCAGTGCTGTCTAATGCAAACCACCTCAGTGTATTATTCTGTGTTACTAGGCAAAAGATGTACACTTGTGTCCTCTTTTCCCCATCATTCTTCCTATGATACCCCGGTTATAAACTTTGCTATCTTACGCTTCATGCCCCATGACAACTACATATTAATATCTCTGCGAAGGGTGGTACGCAGCACTAAATCACATTCTTCCCCTCAGTAAAGCCACACTTCATTCGCAGTTGTCATGATTACATTATGATTGCTCATACGCACCCCGCGTATTAAGATGCATTATTTCCTACGCCTAGTGGCTATCAATCTGCATGGCGTCCCTACAATTCAACACACTATTTCCTACACTTCTATTTATTACCTACATGTTCTAACTGCTTAGCTTAACCATTAACCCATCATTGCCACATATAACATGTAAGTACTTTTCCCTGCTTTACACATGTTATAAATATTACACATATATTATGGTTATTTTCCCCTACTCATAAGCATTCAATTTTATGCATGGCTCCAGTCTCTTCCTCTACTCTGGACTATGATACTACATATTTTTAATACTGTATTGAATCGTGGCTATATCAAATTCTATAGAACTACCCAACACACACAGTACAGTATCGATACTTGATTACTTCCAATCCGTACTGCACTGTCTGCTATCTTAAATATAAAAACCTACAAATATACACACCATCGTATGAGAAACATCCTTTCTCCTGAATCGTCACTGAATACACCTGGTACTAGTTTTCTTACTACTTCCCTGCCAGTCTGCAGAGTAGCACTTTTACAATCATTAATTGAAGCAAACCCATGTTGTTGTCATCCTGCTGGTCATCGCCATTTTACATGTCTACTAATTTTAGTCACTCCGGAACAGAAGAGCTCCTCGACTCGGTAAAACTATAAACCGCACCACACCAAATTCTACCTCAACCTGGTGAATGTTAAGTTTGGGGCTCCACTATCCTATCTTTAATTAAACTATCTAAATAAATTTAACTCACCAAGAGTGGGCTTACAAATTGCCAGTTATTTTGATGGATTTCCTCGGTCCTCGTGTGTGGGCCACACAAGCCAGTCATGGTTAAATCTAGAGGCATTTGTGACTCCCTGCTCTGGTCCAGTGACTGGGGAGGGCTGGTTAAAGCCTCCCTATTCTATACTACAGCGATCTACATAATCGCTCCTTCGGCCACGGTTGTCTGGTTTGGAGAGACCGGGAAACTGACACGCGCCTCTATTTATCCTCACTTCCAGAGCGGCTTCCCATCGTACCCCAGGCCACTGCAAGGGATGCTGGTACTGGTAACATTATCATCATCATGTATCGCGCCAGACGATTACATAACCAATTGCTGACGACATCCTTGTGATTATAGACATTGCGGAGACACAGCAGAAATTATAACCAATTGCTGACGACACCCTTGTGATTATAGACACTGCGGAGACACAGCAGAAATTATAACCAATTGCTGACGACATCCTTGTGATTATAGACATTGCAAAGACAGCAGAAATTATAACCAATTGCTGACGACATCCTTGTGATTATAGACATTGCGGAGACATATCAGAAATTATAACCAATTGCTGACGACACCCTTGTGATTATAGATACGGCCTACAACCCTGTAACAGTGTCTGCTGCTTGTTTGTCTAGCATTGTGGCAACTTGTGTCGTGCTGATTTGTTGAGATCATGTGGTACTCGTGTATCTCCGGCTCCTCATCTCACCATGTCTTCTGTCAGAATATATCACATGATTGTATCAATATTCATGACATGTCGCTTTGTTACCTGCTGCTGGTGTGTGTGTGTGTTTGTGAGCGCGCGCACATGGGCATTGTCCACCTTCAAACGTGGCTTCCATCAATGCAGAGCTGACCTATGATGCTCAGATGCAGAGCTCATCCAGGGAATCCTCGTGTCTCATGACTTCAGCAAACAAAGACATATACATTACTGTCGTTCCTGTGTTTGTACATTGAGCCTCCAGTTCATCTTAGGAATCACCATTAGAGACCAACACTGGGCTGTAGACTTGGTACATCGATGGCCATATATCTGCGGTGTCTTCATCCCGTGTGTTGCTGGGGCCCATAAGGGAAGCAAAGAATAGCAACACTGCAGCCTACCACGCATGTCGTAAGAGGCGACTAAGGAGGCTTGATGGTTCCGTCGCCCTGCTACTGAGTGAGTGCTTGGCGCGACACTGTGAGCTGTGAGTTTCGTGTGAAATGCTTTTGAATCTGCCCGAGGTTTTTTGGAATGTGACTGCATGTTCGGAGCGATGGCAGATGGCTATGTCCCAGAGTTGACCGGTTTTTGCCTTATGCAGAAATGCGTGGCTGCTGGGCTTCTGGTTGACTGCCACTGCCATCGACGATGAACTGTATTTTCGTGGACTGTGTGGGTGAACATCTAGGAAACATCCAGATGGGAAAATGACTGCCGATTCCATCAGAGATAAACTGGGTGTTTCGTGGGGGACTTTTGTGTTGACATTCTGGCGGCAGCATTATGCACAGTGTATCTGTGCGGGCTGTTGTTTGTCGAGACTCCTGTCTTTTCCACTTTTCACATTGGGCAGTGGGGAGCGTTTTGTGTGATATTCACTGGCACAGGAACGGAGCATAATGGGGACGACCCGTTGCTGTGAAGTTGGAACTGCGACTAACTAACTAACTAACTTATAGACACTGCGGAGACACAGCAGAAATTATAACCAATTGCTGACGACATCCTTGTGATTATAGACATTGCAAAGACAGCAGAAATTATAACCAATTGCTGACGACATCCTTGTGATTATAGACATTGCGGAGACATATCAGAAATTATAACCAATTGCTGACGACATCCTTGTGATTATAGACACTGCGGAGACATATCAGAAATTATAACCAATTGCTGACGACATCCTTGTGATTATAGACACTGCGGAGACATGGCAGAAATTATAACCAATTGCTGACGATATCCATGTAATTATAGACATTGCGGAGACATAGCAGAAATATCTAGAGAACTGCAGGCTGCTGTAGACGAAGTGGGTGAGAGGTGCACGGACATAGGTGCTGATATCAGCCTAAAGCAGTGTTTGTCAACCTTTTTTGGCCCGTGCCCCCCGTCACCATATTTTCAGAACGTCACCCCCCCCCCCCTTCCTATCAAAAAATTGGCCCGTGCGCCCCCCCCCCCTTTTTACAGTATTTTCAGAACGTCATTCCCCCCCCCCCCCCATTTCATATTTCCTATCTAAAAATCCCCCCACCCCTACACAGTATACGTAAAAATGTAAGGTAAATTTAATAGCATATAATAAAACAAGTCTAGACATCCACATAAAACATGATTTGTGGGTCTACTTACTTTATAAAATGAATTTTAGAAGGATGAGACGTACTTAACTGTAAAGTATAAAGGGAAAAACAATATCTAGTAATCGGTTCTTGTATTAACGCGATCTTGAAATGGTCTTCACCCCCCCCCCCCCTGGAAACCCTAAAATTCCTCCCTGGGGGGGGGGGGGGAATTCCCCACCGATTGAGAACCACTGCCCTAAAGTATCCGTGGTTATCACCTTTTGTGTTCGCGTTCACTTCCTGTGAACTCAAACTTAGTCCATATACGTGTTACTACTTCTTGTGCACTGGATTGATTTTAGTGTGTGGACTAGTTTTCACTATTATTAGTGTCCTTCGATATCAGGCGAACCCGCTGCGACTTCTGAGGTACTTGACGTCCCCAAGTCGAGGACAAGAAGGCAATATTTTAGTACAACTGACCGGTTGAAACCCGTTACTTCGACATCAGCATACCGTAAGTTTAAGCGCTAACGCTCTTTTCCATTCGGTCATACTCATCTCAACAGTGCTTACTGAAGAACATCATTGTCAAGGAGGAGGTACCAGATAGCACAACAAACGGCGGTATGATCAATAGAGAGAGAGAGTGCACTCAAGTACCCGAGAATAAACTTTGGCAGAAGCTGGTCAATCTAGCATTATGTTTGGGAGGTAGTCGGAAGGACCATGAAGAGATTTAAAGTGATTGGAAGGGCAGCGGCCGGCATGGAACAAAGAATCCTGTACACACTTGACCAGGATATGATCATTTCGGTAACCGAGTATAGTCTATGAATGTTCACATTATCTCATGGTCACTATCCTATTCTTTTTCCTCTTTTTACTCCCCATCGTCATCATCATTAAATTCTTTTTCATTATATTATTTTTCTTCTTCTTTTTAATCCTCCTCATCATAATGATCTTCTTCTTTTCAATTTATACTCGTGAGATTTTACAGCGAGTGTTTTTACTTTATCGATCAGCGATAGATGGGCGACCCTTTCGCTCACAGAAATATCAGTTGTGACAGTGGCCTCTGATGGTAGGCCTCTCTCTCTCTCTCTCTCTCTCTCTCTCTCTCTCTCTCTCTCTCTCTCTCTCTCTCTCTCTCTCTCTCTCTGTGTATCTCTCTTTCTTTATGTCTCTCTCTCTGTCTCTCTCTTTCTTTATGTCTATCTGTCTGTCTCCCTACACACACACACACACTCTCTCTCTCTCTCTCTCTCTCTCTCTCTCTCTCTCTCTCTCTCTCTCTCTCTCTCTCTCCTCCTCCTCCTCTTCCCCACCCGACGTTTATCGCTTCTTCGACCTGAGAAGACAGGTCGGTCTATGTATCATTTCATGGTCAAGGAGGAAGGAGATGGAAAAAAGAAGAATTAGAGAAGACGTTTGGGTGGGTGGCTGGATTGTTAGTGCATCCCCTAGGAGAGATAGATTTAACTCTTAAGCTCGGTGTACTGGTGTTCAGATCGTTCGAGCCCTGAGAATACCTAGCATATGTCAGATCGCTGTTGGTGTAGAGACTTTTCTCCAGACACCCTGTACCCATTACCCATCTCCGCGGAGATTTTGTTGCAGAGCCATCCTTCCTTCTCTCCCCCCCCCCCCTTACCCTCAGAAACCAGCGGGGGATGTAAGCCACTAGGAGACTTTCACATCTGTTGAGAATCATGTCCAAATGCAACCAGTTCATGCAGTGGCGCAGCACATACGGACTGGGCAAGTTCAGACGTAGGTTGGTGATGATAAAGAAGCTGATACACATGAATTGAACTTTGAAAAAGGGAAAGTAAACCACCACACACAGTAGGTTATACTGTCGACTACCACAGTTTCACTTGTTGTACTTAAGGCAGACAATCAAAATTTTTTGGGCATGTTATGAGAAGAAATGAATTGGAGAACTTGATGACAACTGGTAAGATCGAAGGGAACAGACCAAGAGGAAGACCTAGAAGCAAATACCTGGATGGCGTGGCCTCGTGGCATGGTCGAGACAGAAACACAGAGCTGATCCACGACTCTGGTGACCGAGTGAGATGGCAAAACATGACCGCCCACGCTAACCGGCATGGCACATGATGATGATGATGATGATGACTTACGGCAGTAGATTCAATGCGAATATCAGATCCAACGAAAAGGTACGATTAAATCCTGCGTTAATTCCTCCCTCGTGCATTTAAGCCTATACAATGGGAAATGGCATGGCCCTGTCAAATCATAGACCCATTGCACGTTCCTTCTTCGGGACACGTTTTTTTAGTATAAATATTCAATTAAACAGAAACATCCAGCACCAAATGAAGAGACATCCCAGGTCCTTTAAGGGTTAAATTATCACAGTATGCAGAGAGAAGACAGGTTGGGGTGTTTGAGAATAACAGTTAACCCAAACCTCTGTCATAAATAACCCATTGATAACACCATACACAGATGGCGGAAGGATTGACGCCATAAAACCACAGACTGCAGCTCGTATCGAACAGAAACCCATGGGCCTCTTGTTCCAACATCTGGCATTGACGTGTGTCATTTAATAAGGACAAAGCAAAGTACGTACAATAGAAACTTGTGTGTTCCCTGGGGGAGTGCACCACTCGGAAAGACGAAGGTCGAAAGCATGTCATGGATTTTCTGACCAGGGCACGCTGGTCTACGAGAACATATACAGGTT
This sequence comes from Cepaea hortensis, assembly GCA_963921405.1. Taxonomy (NCBI): domain Eukaryota; kingdom Metazoa; phylum Mollusca; class Gastropoda; order Stylommatophora; family Helicidae; genus Cepaea; species Cepaea hortensis. Next base: position 39,899,313 of record OY992888.1, read on the forward strand.
GATGGACCGGCTTAAGCCTCCCCTTTCACGGCAAGGCCCCCCCCCCCCCAATAATGCTCCGTTCCTGTGCCAGTGAATATCACACAAAATGTTCCTCACTGCCCCATGTGAAAAGTGGAACAAACAGCAGTACCGACTAACCAAAAGCACGCACAGGCCGCATAAGGCCGCAGCCAGAATGCCAACACAGCAGTCTGCCACGAAGATTACTACATAGGTCAACCAGTAAAGGGCGCTTCTGACGCTGTGGGGCGTGCTGGCTATATGGTGCTGGTCCCATATATTTACAGGCACATCGGCATTCTATGCGTGATGTAGTCAATATGATACCGGCCGACTTTGCTTCCCCGTACATTTTCTCGTACTCATCTTTAGGCTGGGTTGACCTGAAAGTCCAAGCTAATTTAAAAACATCTTTCGCCATTATTTAAATATAATGCTAGACACAGTAAACGTTTAAATATATTACACATTCCAAAGCCTAGGATTGACAAAACAAGCTTAACGTACTCTGCAGCTCAGCTGTGGAACAATATTCCACAAGAAATCAAATACATCATCAATCCCTATACATATAATCGCAAATTATTCGAACACTACCTCAGTACGGATTACCCCCCCCCCCCCCCCTAATAATAGAAATAATAATAAGAAGAAAACCCTAGTATAACAGCCAGCCCCCTTGTGGTAGACCAGTATATTCCAAATAGCTAATAACAAGTGCCACACCATTATTTAATCTTACTGAGTCTTGTAGTATTGATGTTCGCATTTGAAAGAGAGTGATAGAAGGGCAGAATGTTAGGCGGGCCTGCGTGCTCAGTTGTTAATCCTTTGAAAATAAAGTATGTTCGTTCGTTCCCTTGATGGAGATTTGAACACATGGCTACCGGATCGACAGGCAGGCCTGCCAGCCGTTGCGCTACCGCAACTCACCGACATCCACATAATGGCAGGAAATTCCCGCAAGTAGTTTCATGCTGCTATTTTAAGAACATCTTTCAGCACATACTTATATCGCTTCCCTCTTTTTTGTGAACAGAGCAAACAGTCTGGAGTACAAGTGTTGTCTCTAAAAATCAAGGACGAAAAAGCAAAACCTGCCTCCCAAGGTTCTTTGGTGAATTACGACCAGGCAGGTACGTGTTTTTTTTTTTTTATTTTAAAAACCCCAATCCATCTGCTAATGTTTGTCTTAAGAAAAGGATACCTGAGTGATCCAAGAGATGTGTAGCAATTTCAGGCCATGTTAGTTAGGCAGTCTGCGCGCAGTGGGGATTGATGCGCTTGCTTTTGACCTTCCGGTGCGCTGACCTCGGAGTAACGGGATAAACCCCTACACCTGTCAGTTGGACTTACACGCTGAACAATGATAAACTACCGAGCGTAAACTTGCCAAGAAAATCAATCTGGGGTTGTGATTGATGGCTACGTCCTGCAAAGAACATGCAGCAGTTTTAGTTAGAACAGGTCTGTGTGTAAGTCACACTTGAACGACAACATCCACCAGTGCCTTAGAGACCTGAGACCTGACTTACAGAGCAACCACAGAGAAATGAACGAACTTTATTCTATAAGGGTTAACATTTGGATACACTTTGTGTAAGTCAGATTTGAACGATACTTTCAACAGTGCCTTAGAGACCTGAGACCTGACTTAAAGAGCAACCACAGAGAAATAAAGGAACTTTATTTTAAAGAGTTCACTATTTGACACACGTGTCTTTGTGTAATTCAGACTTGAACGACACATTCAAAAGTGCCTCAGGGACCTGAGACCTGACTAAAAGAGCAACCACAGTGAAATAAACGAACTTTATTTGGAAGGGTAACAATTGGACATACAGGTCCATTTTAGATGTTGCCCCTGGGTTCAGCAACCATATTAAATATGCACAGAGCAGGTCAGCATTGCCGCATGGATAAGAGAGCTCGCCGTTAAACTTCCAATGTGCTGATGGCGACACCGACACCCCTAAACCGATCAGTTAGACTAAAATGTTGAACCCCCCCCCCCCCAAAAAAAAAAATGGTGGGGTTCATTGCGACGTCATGTATGGGCCATGCAACTAACATTTATTTTAGCGATGGTGGTGTTAAATTATGGCTGTAATGATAGAGTATTTGCTGTTGTGATCGTTGATCTTAGCCACAATGGCGAAGAGCAAACATAATAATTGCTACATCATACACTGACACATACAGAGGGATCCTGGGTACTTCAATTTTAATTCACCGCAACAAAGAAGAATCCCTTTCTTAGTTTTTTTTTTTAGTTTTCGGCCCGTAGGGCCCTCACTGTCGTCGACAGTGAGGGTCCTACGGGCCCAAAAACTTAAAAACATCCATCGATCGGTCTAGCAGTCCACCGAACACTACCGGAAAATGAACAACCGGAAAATGATTGCCGGACCGATGCAAATGAGGCTGGAAGGGATTCTTCTTTGTTTGCGGTTGTTTGCGGTGAATTAAAATTGAAGTACCGGATCATGTTTAGAAGGCTGCTTCCTTACTTTCACTCGTAAATTTGACACGGAATATAAATCGGATTTTTAAGATAAAAATATTGCAATTTTAAGAGATACTGATTAATGTCGTATTTTAAAAATAAAATATACATTATATAAGAATTTCGGAAATAATGTAAGCATCTGTACATTACATTTCTTTTTATCACTGTGGGAAAATGCATTACAACTTTAATGATTTAAAAGCTTCAGATTCGCGGCAAACTCATCATCATCATCATCATCATAATGTGCCATGCCGATAGTCGTGGGCAGTCATATGGTTCGTCATCTCACACAATCAACAGTCTTAGATCAAGTCCGGGTTCTTGTTTCGATTATACCTTATGGCCACGCCATTCCAATATTTATCTCTGTGTCTCTTGCATCTTCCCCATCGAGTTTGCCAGTTGTCGCTGTATTTTCATCTTTATTTTTTGTTTAGTCACTGAAGCAAATGATATGTAGAGCTGTGTTTACTTCTGTCGAACGTTCCGTTCATGTTTCCAGCAAAAAAAAAAAAAACAAATACACCGTGTTACACTATTGCTTTCTACATTTTTTTTTTTAGCATATCCTTTACAGGACTTAGCTGTCAACACCAGCATCTTTCAGCTGTATGTTGATCTCTTGGCAAGATTACGCTCAGTAGTTTGCCATTGCTTTCTGAGCGGCCGGCTCAGTATCCCGCAAGTCACGAGCACATACTCACATTATTCTTTCCTAGCAGACAAAGTAGTTGCATTCCTTTAAACGACTTTGCAATCAACCTCAGCATTTATTGGCTGTTTTTGACTTACAATGTGTTTGTTAGTTCAGTAGTCTGCCATTGCTTTCTGAAACGCCGACGTTTTATTCTATGGAAATCAACGCAAACTGGTCGGCATCGAAATTTCCCACGGCTGATTTCAAACTATGGACTTGATATGTTGGGAAACTATGACTCTATGCGTCACACTATGCCCACGGGTAATTTCAAACTAGTACTTAGTATGTGGAGGAGCGGCTGGCCGAGTGGCTACAATGCCGGATCCTCCGTCTGGAGACCCGAGTTCGAATTCTCGGTAAGGTGTGGATTTCTTTTTTCTGTCAAGGGCAACCCTAACCTGCACAGTTCGCGGCGACTACACTAGCCAGGCGGTTTTAATTCCTCAGGCTCAAGACCCCCCGCCATACACCGCAAGGTACTATATTGGCAATAAAGGACAGATAGGACACGATAGGCTTGATATTTTGGGAAATTATGACACTGCGCGTCTCACTATCCTCCGCGGCTGATTTCAAACTTTCGACTTGGTGTATTGGGAAATTATGACACTGCGCGCTTCTCTATCCCCCAGTGCTGATTTGACACTATCGACTTGGTATGTTGGGAAATTATGACACTGCGAGTCTCACTATCCCTCAAGCCACAGATAGCGGGCTAGAATAATGGAAATAAATCGATGAAATAAACTCTTTACTACTGGCACAGGCCGTCTTGAAGGATGATAGTGTGTTAATTGTGCTTAAAATATAGCACAACGCCTGGGTGAATTGTGGAGACCATGTTTTGCCCATGCAGCATGATCCCTCTCTCGGCCTGTCTAATTTACTCCAGAGGAAAGGCAACACCAATACGCCTGGAACCTGACAAGCTGCAGAAGCTGTCGGATCAGCAAAACAATGCTCTAATTACCCGCCTGTTGTAGCTTCGATCCTAGACCAGTTGCCAACCAAACCTTAGGGCCTGGTCCGACCTGCCATGACATTTACTCTTTAGGTTTCATTTCCTCGCACTTGGATAAGGCTTGTCCCTCACTACTAAAATAAACTCTATACAACATTAAATATTGCTGGATGATAGGACCGTCAAATCCACATGGAAATTTGAAACCTAACTTTCAAAACAACGTCTTAAGTTGTTTCTGGTCGATGTGCTTGTGACTGGACTTTCACAGGACCACAGAGAAAGGCCTGACAAATATGCCTGAGATATGACTGTAAAAAGAAAGTTAGTTGCATATCCTTTATAGGACGTCGCAGTCAGTCTCAGGATTTTTGGCTGTTTGTGATTTCTTGGAAAGTTTTACGTTTAGTAGTTTGCCATTGCTTTCTGAACGACCGGCATTCATACTATTGCACACAAACCAACGCAGTCTGTTGCCAAATCACTGTGTTTCGAACGCGGTTTGTGAGATTACGAATTGCGTCCATAACCCCTTGGCCAATTCCAATTCCAATTTTCAACACAAAAATTCCAAATTCGGCCTCTTTCAACCTGCCTCTTCAGCTGTGGTTATTGTTGAGGTCCGTGGTTGTTGTGGGTTCATTCACCCTAATTCTTGTCTTGTGCTCTCTTACGAGTAAGTCCTATCTCGGACTGGTTATGTTGGTTTATGTCTGTGACGTCTGCTTGGCCACAGATCCGGTTGACTTAAATAGAACCAAATAAAGACCTGACAATTATTCCAGAGATGTGATTTAAATAAGGACTGATAATGAAGTGGGACAGTATCAGCCAATTAAGAGAGGTGTTAGGCAGGGATGTGTGATGTCTCCAGATCTTTTTTCCCTGTACAGTGAAAATATTTTCAGAAATGTAGAGGATATAAATGGAATCAGCATTGGAGGACGAAACATCAATAACATTAGATATGCAGATGATACAGTATTAATTGCAGACAATGCGCAGGACCTGCAACAATTAGTAGATGCGGTTGTTGTACACAGTGAGCAACTGGGGTTAGAATTAAATTGTAAAACGACTCAGGTTATGGTCGTCAGTAGGAAGGAAGAAGTGCCACAATGTAATATACGAGTAAATGGAAATATTCTTCAACAAGTGAATCGGTACAATTATCTTGGAACAGTTATAACATCTGATGGGAGATGCCTTGAAGAGATTAGAAAAGAATCGCCATGGCGAAAGTAGCCTTTAGCAAGATGAAAAACATTCTGACCAATAAAAAGATGTCAATTGAAACGAGAAAAAGAGTGTTGAGAGGATACATAGAGCCTGTTCTTTTGTATGGATGTGAAACTTGGACAATGAGCAGTCAAGCTGAAAAGCATCTGATGGCTGCAGAAATGTGGTTTCTGAGGAAAATGCAAAGAATACCATGGACAGACAGAAAAACCAATGACCAAGTACTACAGGAGACAAATGAACATCGTAGACTGATTAGAGAAATTAGACGTAGACAGTCAAAATTTTTTGGACATGTTATGAGAAGAAATGGGTTGGAGAACTTAGTGACAACTGGCAAGATCGAAGGGAACAGACCAAGAGGAAGACCGAGAGGAAAATACCTGGATGGCTTGGCCATATGGCATGGACGAGACAGGAACACTGAGCTGATCCACGACACTGGTGATCGAGTGAAATGGCGAGTCATGACCGCCCACGCTTTCCGGCATGGCACATGATTGATTGATTGATTGATTTAAGAATGGGAAAAACGGAAAACCCCTGATTAGATGTGCTGGTCAAATCTGTCCTCCCATGTCAGACTGGGGAACTATGACAAACAGATAAGAGAAGACTTCTGAGCCGCTTTCCTAGCAACGAAGGATTTGTGTTTTAATATTATTAAATTTTCTAATCTCATGCGTTTCTTTAGAGCTGTTTGTGTCATCCCTGATAAAGATTAGTATTATCGAAGCCTCGTTCGTTGTGTCGTAGTATGCTTATTTTTACTTTATTTATTTTTTTTTTTTATTATTATTATAATTTTAAATGTGGATTTTCACCCTGTTATTTATGAGTGCCGGCTCCGCGGCGAAGAAGTTACGGACACAGTTCGTGATCCCGCATACCCACGTTCGAATCACAGCTGGGCGCAATTTTAGCAGGAGGCGTTGCGTTGGTGTTTTTATTAAATGGTATAGGTGCTGGTCGTTCAGAAAGCAATGCCAATCTACTGAACGTAAACTTGCCAAGAGATCACAACAGCAAAAAATACTGGTGTTGACTGCAACGTCCTGTAAAGGATATGCAACTAACTACTTATGAGTACCATAGTGGAATTCGTTGTAATGTAATGTACACTGTTAATTAGTTAGTTAGTTAGTCGACAGATCATCCTCGTTGCACATCGAACCATTCAGTCCATAAGTGCTCGGATCCCCTCCTCAGCAAATCCCGCAGCGTGTAGCGGCTAACGACGCCAGTTCTGTGTTGGTTTATCAATCTTCTTTGGCTTCCTGCGTAGTGTTCTTGTTTGGCCACCCCTCTTTTAATTTGCTGCTCTCGCAGTCTGACCATTGTTGTAGATTCACAGTCATCACTTGGTTCTCGCAAAAGTCTCACTTCTCGTAGAGCATTCAGAATGTCAGCCTGGTCCATGGCGCGTCCGCCCTCCACAGTAGCCTCACCTGCGAGCTTGTCAGCCCGCTCATTTCCTTGTACTCCCGCATGCCCTGGCACGAAGATGAAACTAATCTTTGCCAGCCGAGACCGCTTCAGAGGCAGCAACCATTCTCTTCGGATCGACCCCTCCTCTATCCTCTTGATCATGTTCATTGAGTCGCTAAGGAAAAAGCCCTAGTGAATGTCTGTGTCTCGAGCCATGTTATTGCTTTACTTACTGCCATGACTTCCATGGTCAGGCTACTTGTGGTTTCAGTGAAAGCACCAGAGTCCTCCTTCACAATTCTCCCTCCGGCCCGAGCTGTAAAGGCCCATGAGCTTCTCACATGTCGGACGACCGACCCATCTGTGTAGATGACCGCGTCACCGTCTAGCGAATTCTCGAAAATCAACGCTTGTACTTCAGCCTCAACAGCAGCCGGATTTTCTTGTCTGCATTTCCTATCTAGTTGGATGCAAACTGAAAAGGATGTGCAGAAGTCTGTTGGCACTTGCACCCACTCCTCGCCAGGTTCTAAGTCCTCAAGTGAACACACCTGTTGAAGAATGTCTTCGGCTTGACCCATCCACGACCGTCCTCTTTTTAACCTGCTGCCCTTCACCTTCCTAATTTCACTATGCAGTGGATGTTGTGTGTTTGCGTTAATTCTGAGGTAGGCGCGTGCCCTGCAAACTTGTATTCTCTCTTCAATGGTTGGAAAATCAAGAAGGTAGCGCATCGCCCTGCATGCTGTATCTCTTGTACATCCAAGAATAATGCACATAGCTTCATTCTGTATCCTTTCCATCCTTTCTATCTGCTTATGGCTGAGAGTCAGGATTGCCATTGCATACTCCAAAACAGACATGACCAGCCCCTCGTACAGAAGACATAGATGGCGCTGCTCACAGTTTTCTGCCGCCATCACCCGCATCGCTGCCAAACCCCGCTTGGCCTTTGTTATTACCTGGTCTATGTGCACATTATAAGCAAGGCTTCGATCAAACCGTATCCCCAGGTAATTCATTGCCTGCGTTTTTTCCACCGTCTCTGAACACAGCATTACAGTTGGTGTTGGATTGTTGACAATATGATTATTCAACGAGAACCAAGTCACTGTTGCCTTTGTTGGGTTGACCATTGCCCCAGCTTCATCACACCAAGTACTTATGCGATTGAGTTCGGTTTGTAGTTCCACAGCAACCTCCTCTCTATCCTTACCTTGACGATACACTAAAACATCATCGGCATATGACAATGTCCTGCCAGGTGCAGTGATCTGCTCACTGGTGATTCTCACTGTGTAGGCGTTGAACAGTACCGGAGATAATGGTGATCCCTGTGGTAGGCCAGGATATATTGTTGTTGATTCCGAAGTCCAGCTGCCACATCTAAAAACTACTTTCCGTTTGGAAGAGGGCTGCAGCGATCCAACTAAGGAGGAATGGACTTACGTTTAGTTAAAGAAGCTGAAACATTAAAAAATCCAGTGGTACTCTGTTGTATGCGTCCTCAAGATCAATCGCTGCAGCAACCGTTTCAGTGCCTGAGTGGAAACCTTCATAGACATCATGGGCAAAGACTGCTGCATTGGTCCAGGTTTCTCTATTTGGACGGTACCCACCCAGGGTAGGTGAGAAAACACCTTGCCTCTCTAGTTGGCTTGATATTTTCCTGGCAATTACCTTCTCCAGCAGCTTGCCTATAATTCGATATCCATGAATTTTTGTGTGGTCTTTGTCAGGCTTCGACAAGGGAATCAGATAGCTGTGTAACCATTCCTCCTTGATGCTAGCACTCCCTATACTGTTGTTGTACATGTCTGCTAGTTTCTCTAGCTCATTGTCGGTACACCTATTTATGTCGTCGTATCTTATGCCATCAGGACCTGGAGCACTGTTTTTTGATCGTCGAAGCACAGCCTTAATTTCTTGCACTGTCACTGTGTCTTCTTCCGAAGTGTTCTGGGCCTTGCATCTGTCTGAGGTGACCTCCTTGGCCAGATTTCGGCCTCCCATGTCTGTCTGGTTGCTCTGCTCAAGGTAGCGTTCAAAGAGGGCTTTGCCCTTGTCCTCGTCAATCCTCTGCCAGATGAGGTCAGCACCTTGGAAGTCAGAAATGCTCTTATTCTTGACTACACCACTCATGCTTTTATGTAGTCGCCAGAACAATTTCAGTGACTTGTCTGTGCTTACACTTTGACACACATCTGCCCATTTTTCGCTTTTAACCACCTTGACCAGTTTTTTGAAATAGCTTACTTTTGTGTGCATCTCTCTTTCTAAGTGCAAGCAGGGACTAGGATGACCAGCTCTGTTCTTCTTGGCATTTTGCCATCTCCTTACAGCACTACGCTTATCCACCCAAGCCTTCTCCACCTCAAAACTCCACCACGGTGGCTGCTCCCAGCTTTTTTTCCTGCCCTGAAACGATCTGCGCTTGTCACGTCTTATTTTACTCACCACATCTTGCCCTGTACTGTCATACTGGAACGTCTTTACCTTTAGCTTGTGCTGCCTGGTTCTGCCTTTCTCCACCAATATGCTGCAAGGGTGGTGGTCGCTGCCATGGTGTCCTAGGACACCCCATCTACACACAGTAGTGAGTGAAGGTGAAACTAGCGCCAGATCAATAGCACTGTCCTCATCGCCTGGACGGCTTGCTGTCCTGGTGACACAGCCACTGTTGATACAAACCAGGTCGATGGTTTCCAGTGCAGTCTCGAGCTCCTCCCCTTGTGTATTGGAGGAAGTGTTTCCCCATGATCTGCCTTTAGCGTTGAAGTCACCACAGAAAATAACATTTCTCTCGTGGCCTAATATGCCACTTAAGCACTGCCACTTCTGGGCGTCAACACTCGCATTGCGGGCATAAACATTAACCAACACGAATGGTATACTGGAATGAACTCTCAACGCCTGTATTTGTATATCGTCACTGTCCCAACTGGACATGTCTAACTCTGACGCCACCATGCTGTCGCGAACGAGAATCGCCGTTCCCAGATGTCGTCTGTTGTAGAAACATTTGAAGCCGGCAATTCGGAGTAGCTGATCGCCCAGTCTCGTCTCCTGGAGTGCTACAATGTCGTTCCTGTAAACTAGGGTTTCTAAAATAGAGCCCCGTTGTTTTACACTGGCACAGTTCCAATATAGAATACGGATGTTCCTGAGTCCTAGACGGTGACACTTGAGTCTAAAACGTCTCAAACCACCGCGCTTACCTTGCTTCTTTCTCCCTGCGCGGCTACCACGCCGCTTCGTTATGTTGACTGCTGACCGCTCGGAGAGCACACGTTGTTCCGCCATGTTGAAAAAACGTAAACACAGACTACTGAGAACCACACACGCTGCTGAAAATTCACTCAAGGATGGCTTCGCTCGATGCACGAACTCCGTAGCACCCGCGCAGATCTTGAGTAGAAACTCCTGGTTTTACATCCTGGCACACCAATTACACGCAAGAGATGAATAAATCCATCCCCTACGCGAAAAAGTTAACGAACACAAAACAACACGACCGTCCGTCGCCATCTTGAAACCGGAAGCTGTACACTGTGTCTGTGTTTAGTATATCTCGTTTTTTTTTTTTCGCACGTGTTACACATACCTAATTGTTGTTATTTTCTAAACCCTAGTGACTGTGCGTAACCTGCCGCTTTGGAATGGGCAGGAGGAAGGTGGTTATTTATCTCTGATTCAGTACTGCGTTGTGTAAATCTCCACCATCTTCCCACCACAATATCTACACAGGACCGGGGACAGTTACTAGACATATTCTAGTTTAACACCCGTGATAACAGAAATAGGCCCATAACCCTTTAACATAAACAATTAAAAATAAAGAATTCCGTGTCACGCCATCTAATTTTTCGTCGTCGTTAAACGTCCTAACGTTCCATGTTGCTAATTTTAATGTCTCTGTCCTTGTCTTGCGATGATCAGTCTTAAGGCGAATCATAATGTACTAGGCATTTTTAAAGAGGTAGTTTGCCGGTGGTATCCTCTATGGCAGTAACCGTACTGGTCTTTTGACCTTAGCCATTGTCTCACGAAAGAGATCCTCTGCCTGCCGTCGCGAAACTTGAGACCATAACCAACAAATATCTGTCGGCTGCCCTCAAAATTTCATCCACCATCTGCCTTCCGTGGCTTCTTTTGAACACTTCCAATAAACGAATACGAAATAACATCACATAATCTACAGGAAAACACTAAACATTCTGACGAATAAAAAGATGTCAATTGAAACGAGAAAAATAGTGTTGAGGGGATACATAGAGCCTGTTCTATTGTATGGATGTGAAACTTGGACAATGAGCAGTCAAGCTGAATAACATTTGATGGCTGCAGAAATGTGGTTTCTGAGGAAAATGCAAAGAATACCATGGACAGACAGAAAAGCCAATGACCAAGTACTGCAGGAGACAATTGAAAATCGTAAACTGATTAGAGAAATTAGACGTAGACAGTCAAAATTTTTTGGACATGTTATGAGAAGAAATGGATTGGAGAACTTAGTGACAACTGTCAAGATCGAAGGGAACAGACCAAGAGGAAGACCGAGAGGAAAATATCTGGATGGCTTGGCCACATGGCATGGACGAGACAGGAACACTGAACTGATCCACGACGCTGGTGATCGAGTGAAATGGCGTGTCATGACCGCCCACGCTTTCCGGCATGGCACATGATTGATTGATTGTCACGCCATGAGGCTTGCTGGGTACATGGCGCTATAGTCTGTTTACTTTTGTCTGCCCCAATTTAAAATTCCATATCTCAGTAACCAACTGAGGGGAAATGATGAGATTTAGCATATAATCTTATCATTATGTCCACCCAATTAAAACCCAAAAAAAATTGTGTTCTGGCGATTGTACAGCAGATTTCAAAGTTTGTTTATATGCGGTATATAATTTACGGATCAGAGATGAAGTGCACATTATTAAATGTATTACGTCTTCACACGGAAACATTAGCGTTGAATAGTTAATATTCTCGTGGGACATGAGATTGGTTTTTATGACAAGAGCCTCGCTTAGTGGAACGGAACATTACTGTAAAACAAGTTTGTTAGCTAGAAATCACTAGTTTTTCACCAAAACATCAAAGAAATGTCACCGCTTTCCATATTTAAGTTGCTTTTGGACCTATCAAAGACATATTCCTTGGGTGGGGGTATATATAAGACGGCAGGAAAAATTTTATAACGATGCAACAGACAGTTTTCAAAATAATTGATCGTGAATGAAGGCATTCATTTCTGGACAGACTATAGTTCCATACTTTAGAATCAACCGACACTCGACGGGCGATGTGATCAGTATCTCGCCTGTGGCTTTTACTTCCCAGGGAACTTCCAGGAACCCATTTCAGACTCGGTCGTCCTGGCAGCCATTTTAGGGGATTAGAATACATGCCCTCCCCGCATGCAGGCAAGTAAGTTAGCCACTGCACTCCCGTGACTTGCTCATCAAATGTCTTCATCATCATGTGCCCTGCCGACAGGCATAGTGTGTTTGCATCTCCACAGATCTCTGACTGTTGTGTTATGGATCAATTCTGTTGATATTCTTCTATGCCACTGTCTCATTCCCTCAACAAGTCTTCTCAGTGTGCCTCTGCTTCTTCTCCCACAGATCTTCCCAGGCGTCACGATGTTTTGCATTGCCTCTCTTCTCATTACATAACTAAAGAACATTATTTGTCTCTTGCTTATAGTGTTCGCAACATAGGTCTCCGTCGTCTCCAAATCCTTCCAAGTTATTTTCTTCAACTTGCATGATTCATTCCCGTACAGCAAAACGGGTTCTTTATAACATGTTAATACTGTCTTTTAAATATTTCAGTACTGTCTTTATAACATTTCACTACTGTCTTTCTGACATTCTAGAAATCTCGTTTAGACTATTTAAATGTGCAGAGTGTTTGTAAAGTTTCACTACACTTTGTATGTAGAACAATTTTGAAAATTTAAGTACATGGCGTCATTAAAAAATGTGCTAAAAATAATTAAATTAGTTACAATAGTCACTGCGATGATCTAACGTTGTTTTGAGGAAGCTGGAAAGTACTAATGAAGTATTCATTATAACTTATTCAACAAATTCCAAACCGTAATGCGATGAAGAGGTTGTTTATCAGGAAATCTTGCTACAAATCTTTGAACAACCATCCGTGTGTATCGACCGCCATTTCCAAACACTTGTAAAAAAAATGCTTTCTTCCGTTGATAACACCATTCTGTTTGGAGTACAGACGATAGCCATTCGCTGCATATTGCTTCACAGTGGACTGCGGAGCACATTTTGTTATGACGTCATGTACTTACTTTTTTCAGAATTGTTCTACATATAAAGTGTAGTGAGACTTTACAAACACCCTGTATATTGCTAACATAAACTCTATGGACCGCTGAGTGAACTAAAAAAGACTGTTAAATTCATACAGAAGACAACATTGCAGTTATAGATGTATTTCAAGCGAACGAAAGAAGAAGAAGAAGAGAGTGTGCAAGAAATACGACATGTCCCCGACCAGTAGTCTGTTGGCCAATTTTAAGAACCGCTGACATCCACAAGTCCTGAGACAAATGGAAACAGATCTTGTTAGAAACGGAGAAAGAATACCCCAGTCCGGGACAAGTTTAATGAGTGTCTGGAGGAAAGTTCCACACACAGAGAGGACCCCGTTCGAGCACCCGTGGAAGGAGAGTGATTCAATCGTTAGAGATTTATAAGGAGGCATGAATAGATCTGTCAATATGGGAGGGATACTCGATCGTTAAATGAAGAGAGAATAAGGCAGGGCTGTAGAATCATTGACGTCGTCGTATTTCTGGGAATAAGAAATGAGGCGCAGATACGCTATCCTTTTCTGTGCAGAGTTAACGGATGGTCAGTATGTACGGGTTTCTGGAGCCAGCTGTTGGAACTTGGAATTTTTACATGTTTTCTCTAGAATTGTTACATGTTTTCTCTGGAACTGTTACATGTTTTTCCTGGAATTGTTACATGTTTTCTCTGGAATTGTTACATGTTTTCTCTGGAATTGTTACAGGTTTTCTCTGGAAGTTTTACACGTTTTTCTGGAATTGTTACATGTTTTCTCGTTCTACGTGGTCGAAAGGCTAAGAGCGCTCGCTTGTACACGTCCGTTACGCTGATGGCTGACTGCATCGGCATTTAATTGGACTTAAACGTTGATTTCTCGTTTAGGAAGCAATGGCAAACTACTGAACGTACGGTTGCCTAGAAAATCAACCTGGGGTTGATCGCAGCGTCCAGGGGAGGACATGCAATATTTATATCTCTCTCCTCCCCCCACCCTTTTTTTCACCCCCTATACAGCGTTGTTATAGTTTGATAAATTCGTGAATGAATAAAACTGGCGAAACAGAGGTTTTGGTAGCGAAGGTGTCCATGACTCACATCTACATGTTGCTATAGTAAATATGCATGCTCTCAATAATTTCAACTTGTTTGACGTGGGCTCTTAATGCTGTATAATCTATGTATTACTCTAAGGCCAGCCTGTGTCTAACTTCTTATGATCAATCCTCATTGCCGTTTATTATAAAACCAGGATATTCGCAGTTTACCGACATTTTCAGTTACTTTATTCTTAATTGCCATCTTTTGTTTCTGTGATATGTTTCTGAAATCATTGTTTGTCATTCTCTCCTCACGACAACTGCTTTTCTTACACAGCAAGTCTCAATCCCACAGCTTCCTTTTTTCTCATTTTGTCACTTGGGATATTGACCCATGGCGTTGATGCACCTGGTGTTAATGATGGGAGCTTAGAGAGTGATGATGTAATGATAGAATTGTAAACATATTAAGGGATATCTACAACCGAAAGACTGAATCTAATGATTCACATGAAAGGAGATTAGAACATTGTTTTTCCCCCTGGGATGACGCATGCAGCTAACAACGTTCAGCGAAATCGATAACAGCGCTGTTAATTATACATAACAGGTGTTTTTACACAAAGACATTAAGGTTGAAAATATTAATATAATTGGGAAATGTGGTTTTAAAATAGGCGAAATAAAGAATGTTCGAGTCACATTAAGCAGATATCTACGCTGGAATAGCCAGCTGACGTCATGTGTCATTCTTTAAGATGAGCTGCATATTCCGACTTCTCGAGTACTTGTAATTGAGTTGAGTTGAGCTAAGAAACGATTTCACTGCACTCAGGACATTCCAATACGGGCCTCGTCCCCTTGTTCAAAAACCAGCGAAGAGCCATACTGCTGATGGTCTAATCTTCTATCTGATCCTGGTCTTCCCTCTCAGTTTTGTGGTTCGTCCAGAGCCTCTGTCTATACCCCGACATATAATTGTCTCCACATATGGGTGCTCAGTCTATTCCACCGCTTTCACTACATGGTCTCACAGGTGCCCGACCACCTCTCCTTGTCCATATTCAATCTACCACCGAAAGGTGCATTCCCTGCTAGCCTATCAGACTGTTCATTCTTCCTCATGACCAGGGCAGAAAACCCATACAGTTTTCACAATCTGTGACCTCTGAAGCGAGGCACTTGTAATTTACATCCCCAAGTCAAGGACGAGAATCATGTACATATGCATATTGTGGCTAAGTGGTTACGAAGACAATTCGTCATCCCGCATATCGCGTTCCAAACACAGTTGCCGTCTGTTTGGCAGCAAACCGTCTTGTGCTGGTTTTCATTCAATGGTATGTGTGCCGGTCGTTCGGAAAGCCATGGCAAACTACTAAACGTAAACTTGCCAAGAAATCACGAACAGCTAAAATATAATTGCGTTGAATGCGACGTCCTGTAAAGGATGTGCAACTAACTTTTTTTTTAAAAATAGAGGCATTGGGTTGTTTTTTCTTCTGTCTCTACTTCCTTTCTACGCCATCTACACAACTACCTCCTCTTCATCCTACTCCTCCTCGTCTTCTCCTTCGTCGTCGTCGTGCAGTGCTTAATTTATAGATGACAGTGGCAGTCGCGACTCTTCAACTTCTCTGTCATTTGATATTTTTATGAAATTGATGGTTTAATTTCATTAAATTTTCTAATTTCATGTTTTTCTTTAGATCTGTTTTGTGTTGTTTCTGATGAAGATTATTATAATCGAAACGTAAGTCGTTGTGTCGCAGTACAACTTATTTTGTTATCTTTTTAAATCAGCATTGATTCCCCTCGTCCCCTTCTGCGATTTACGCTTGCCTTATTGCATTTCTTTGCATGTTATGTACACCATGTCTGTGTATCTGATCTCTCACTTCGTCGCAGGAGTTACAAGTATCTAACTGTTTGTATTTTCTGTTGTTATATCTTACTGGGAGGTCAGCCTGGCCGAATGGATAAGACCGTTCGTTCTTAAACATCCGGTGTGCTGATACTGAGGTAAGGGGTTCAACCCCTATACGGGACGTAAATTACAAGCACCTATGAAGTCGCAGTGGTGTAACCAGATGGCGAGGAGCACTGGTAACAGAAAAATATAATCCACACGCAACATTCAGTCCAGCACTATTAGAAGAAGCATGTACGAACTACTCTTGAGTTCAAAGCGAGCGAGCGCCTCCCCCCCCCCCCCAAAAAAAAATACCCTGTTGCAACCGTTATTTTTCTTATCTAGTATAACTTGTCATTACAAGCAATGTATATTAAATATGTCAGTAATAGCTTATATCCTTTACATGACGTAGCAGTCAACGTCATCATTTGTTGGCTGTTCGTGATTCCTGAACGACCGGCACCCATACCATGTTATAAAAACCGACGTAAGGTGGTCTGCTGCCAAATCGCCTGCAGGTGTGTTTCGACGAATGCGGTCTACGGGGTTCACGGAGCTTATAAAATTAAATTTCTGTTTCCAAGCAAGTACTTGAGATAAATATAGCCGCTCTAATTTGAAACATTCAGCGTTTTTCTTCCCTCACCAACAATATTTGCTACTCATTGATTGGTTGGGGTTTTACTGTGAAATCCGTTGTCATTAGCATAAGCACATCATGTTATTAGATGTGTTCATTGAGTGGCTTATTGATTTGTTACACACTCGGATATCATTATGTGCCGTTTTGATGTTTTGTTACAAATTGGGATATCATTATGTGCCATATTGAAGTTTTGTAACAAAGTATGATATCATTATGTGCCATTTTGATGTTTTGTTACAAATTATGATATAATTTTGCGATATTTTGATGTTTTGATACGAAACTCTGATATCATTATGTGTCATTTTGAGGTTTTGTTACAAACTCGGATATCATTATGTGTCATTTTGATGTTTTGTTACAAACTCGGATATCAGTAAGTGTTATTTTGATGTTGTGTTACAAACTCGGATATCATTATGTATCACATTGATGTTTACCACTCGCGGGACGATCCTCGCCGGTGCTACGGAGTTCATGCACTAAGCTGAGATTGTCCGGACTCAAGCTTGAGTTAGGAGTAGAACGGAGCACTTATGGGTTACACCCGTGTGACGTGATGTTGATTCGTCGACTAAACTAAACTAAACTAAAGAGTTAAAACTCAGTCTTATGTCTGTTTGTGCTCTTCTGTCTGTCTATCTGTGCGCGCGCTTCTATCTGGCTGTGTCTGTCTGCCTGTGTGCGTACGCGTGCATTTATGTATGTGTGTGTGTGTGTATGTATGTGTGTGTGTGTGTGTAGTCTGTAGTTTGTCTGCTTGCCTACCTGTGCGTATCCACCTGCTTCTATTTATGTGTGTAAATATGAATGTATGTGTGTATGTGTGTTCGTGCGTGTATACGCTATCATCCTCTTCTTCTGCGTTCATCCGGAGAGTTTTTTTCGCACGTGATTGCGTTGTGCCTGTTTACAGCAAAGCTGCGTTCTTGCGCCGTTAGGCCGAGACATCCGACTTCTGCGGGAATCTGTTGACCGGTTTAACCTTCCCGGGGGTATACGCTATTATGTACCGAATCTCAGAACGACTAAGCATTTCTTCCCTCACAATCAAGCAATCCATCTGTCAAGCATATTGTCTCAGCGCTTTCAAACACTCGTTCCCCAGTGTCTGTCAACATCGCTATTCAAATACGTTTTACAACATGCCCCGCACAACACCGTCAATATACGTATGGATAATTGCCGTCGCACATAATTAAAACCCTCGAGTACGGTCTCGGATATAACTAAACCTGTCTCCCCTCGAGCCTGTCATTTATGACATAAGCAGATATAGAATCTGCGACGATTCTCTCCGTGTCACATATTTCTGGAGTTTGAATATCGTCTAGAGCAGTGGTTCCCAGCCTGGTGTCGAGATAAGAGGCCGACTGCTGTCTAGCTGATACTGGAAACCGAATGAGCGCACAATGTAACTAGGAAAGTGGAGGTCGGCGAGACTGAGAGGTTAAACGCGCTTAAACTTTCTCTTCTGGTCGCTGCATAGTGGATTTATTTGACAAGCCGGTGAGTAGGACTTAAATATTGGCTTCTCGTCTTTGACATGAGGACGTAAATTACAAGTACCTCTGAAGTCGGAAATTGTTTCACCTGATAGCGTGGGGTCACTAGTAATAAGAAAAAATAACCACCAAGCAACAATTAGTCTAGTGAGCTCACTAATAGTAGCAACAACTGCTAGTAGTAGTAGCAATTGTATGGACTACGCTCAAGTTCAAAGCGTGCGAACGCTGCCAGGAAAGTTGGGGGGGGGGGGGAAAGGAAAGATACACAGATACAAGAGAACGTTTCGATCAAAGTCTTTATTAACGGACATTTAAAGGGGAAAAAAAGGGAATCGGTTCCCTCTCCGCGTTGGTCGTCGTGTGTTATATTTAATTGCAATTAATTGGATTGGAAATGCCTTGCGAATTTGTAGTTGATAGTGGACTGCGCTGATAATGTCGTGAGCGCGGACGGACGAGTGTTCGACGCCTGGGCTCGTCGTCTGCTAAGCGAGGGAAAGACTGGCCACTTATTCCTCCGTGCATATCTCATCACAGATTCATAGTAGGAAACTACTTTGGGAAAACTTATTTGAAATTCCTTTATGGGACGTCGATCTTATCGCAGTCCAGCAGAAAAACCCTCGATCCTTGGCCAGCTCACCTGCCTTGTGATGTTCATGTCCGGGGATTCATGAATGTCCCGTGTCCACAGTCTACCCCTGCCACGTGCATGTTCATGTCCGGGGATTCTTGAATCTCCCGTGTCCACAGTCTACCCCTGCCTCGTGCATGTTCATGTCTGGGGATTCTTGAATCTCCCGTGTCCACCGTCGAGTTAGTCTACCCCTGCCTCGTGCATGTTCATGTCCGGGGATTCTTGAATCTCCCGTGTCCACAGTCTACCCCTGCCTCGTGCATGTTCATGTCTGGGGATTCTTGAATCTCCCGTGTCCACCGTCGAGTTAGTCTACCCCTGCCTCGTGCATGTTCATGTCTGGGGATTCTTGAATCTCCCGTGTCCACCGTCGAGTTAGTCTACCCCTGCCTCGTGCATGTTCATGTCTGGGGATTCTTGAATCTCCCGTGTCCACCGTCGAGTTAGTCTACCCCTGCCTCGTGCATGTTCATGTCCGGGGATTCTTGAATCTCCCGTGTCCACAGTCTACCCCTGCCTCGTGCATGTTCATGTCTGGGGATTCTTGAATGTCCCGAGTCCACCGTCGAGTTAGTCTACCCCTGCCTCCTGTTCCAAGAACCACGCCTACCATTACTTCTCTGTCTAAACCCCAGTGACGTTTGATGAGGTCACAGATTTGAAGTTTCAGAGACCTGATAATGTCTTTCAGCCAGTTTTCTTTTATGACGAGATCTTGTTTCTTGGACCTTCTGTATACATGTTAAATGTTACTTGAATGTCCCACTACGAGACGTTACAATCAACCCCAACATTTATTGACTGTATGTAATTTACAAGGCAATGTTAGTTTAGTGGTTTGTTATTGCTTTATGAATGGTCGACGCCTCACACCAGCGAAAGCAACTCAAAGACGTTGGCTTCCAAATCTCCCTAATTTGATTTTGGTCTCTTGGTTCAGTATGTCGCAGAATTAGCAATTTTCGAGCCTCACTATTCCCTAGGCCACAGCCTCTGTTCGATATAGAGTAACTGTTCTTTAATATTAGTGGGTCACGGATTGCTTCACTATTATATAAGTGGATTAAGGATTGCTTAATCATTATAATCCTGGATCGCTGATGACTTTGAAATAATCCTGGATCGCTGGTGACTTTGATATTGTAATTCTGCATTGCTTGTGACTTTGATATTATGGTTCTGGATCGCTAGTGACTTTCGTTTTATAACCCTGGATCGCTGGTGATTTTGATATTATAATATTTGGATCGCAGGTGACTTTGAGATTATAATTCTAGGTCGCTGGTGACTTTGAGGTTATAATATCAGGATCGCTGGTGAATGATATTATAACCCTGAATTGCTGGTGACTTTGATATTATAACCCTGGATCGCTGATGACTTTGATATTATAATTAGGATCGCTGGTGACTTTGATGTTATAATATCAGAATCGCTGGTGACTTTGATGTTATAATATCAGAATCGCTGGTGACTGATATTATAACCCTGAATTGCTGGTGACTTTAATATTATAACCCTAAATCGCTGGTGACTGATATTATAACCCTGGATCGCTGGTGACTTTGATATTATAACCCTGAATCGCTGGTGACTTGATATTATAACCCTGAATTGCTGGTGACTTTGATATTATAACCCTTAATTGCTGGTGACTTTGATATTATAACCCTGGGTCGCTGGTGAATTTGATATTATAACCGTGGAACGCTGGTGACTTTGATATTATAACCCTGGGTCGCTGGTGACTTTGATATTATAACCCTGGGTCGCTGGTGACTTTGATATTATAACCCTGGATCGCTGGTGACTGATATAACCCTGGATCGCTGGTGACTTTGATATTATAACCCTGGGTCGCTGGTGACTTTGATATTATAACCCTGGATCGCTGGTGACTTTGATATTATAACCCTGGATCGCTGGTGACTTTGATATTATAACCCTGGTCACGGGTTACTTGAATTTTATAAAAGGTGGTCATAACTCGAAAAATGTTTGAGAAACACTGGTGTAGAAAGAATTATCTTGAGTTGTTCGATTATTTATAAGTTGTTGTGCGTGCATCTGATGTAAAGTAAGTCAATACGTCTCCGGTTTGAGTTTGTCACTGCTCAGCGATTTTTGACTGTAAATATTGGTGGATACGGGAATCTTACATACGCTGATTTCACAGTATTATCAGCACAAAGTGAGCAGCAGTTATAAGATCATGTAGAGTAAAAAAAAAATAGACGAAACGCAGAAAGTAGATTATAAACTAACGCAGTCTGCTGCAGAAGGTTTCACAGTAGATTCTCTAAAGTGTAAACAAGTTAATTGCATGCCCTTTACAGGATCTCAAATTCAATCCCAACATGTATTGGATGTGTGTGTTTCTGGGTAATTTTACCTTCAGTAGTTTACCATTGCCGGCTTCTTGGCCTAGAGGTTAGTGACTTTTCTCCGTAATTTCGTATACTCTCCTAGGTAACGTGACGACGGTGAGAATCAGCAGTGGTTCGAATCGCGTCGGTAACTTACGGGGTATGTGAGCCGGCCGCCCAGAAAGCAATGGCAAACTACTGAGCGTAATCTTGCCAATAAATCAACAATCAGCTGAAAGATGCTGATGTTGACAGCAATGTCCTGTAAAGGATATGCAAACAATTTAAGTTTACCATTGCTTGCTGAACGGCTGCCTATCATACTATTGTGAAAACCAACGCAAAGAGTGGGCTTCCAAATCGCCTGTGCAGACTTCGTACCCGGTAAGTCGGGATTGTGAAAGTGCGTTCACTACATCTAACCCACAGACTTTAACAAGAGGTAATTAACCACTGTGGAGAATCATAGAGAGAGAACGACCCGAAGCCGGAGCTCACTCCAGTCACTTCAACAGCGTAGAGAAGATTACAGCCAGCCAGTGAAGGAGGCCCAACACAATGCAGTCCCAGCATGCAAAGATCAAGTTTCCAATGACCCGTTTGAAAAATAAAATAATTAATAAATAATCCCCGTAGCAGGAACTTTCTGTGGTTATGTCAAGTGCTAGGACCATCACATTTCTGTAGGCCTGAGTGCGTGGAGAAATGGGTCAGTCTTTTCCTCCTGTCAACTAAGTCACGATATCGATCACTCACACATTGTCGTCGTAGCGTCCTAACCATTACACCAGTGCACCCGCTCCTGACCCATACATGCGGGTAATTATCATTTAATTAACGGATTCATTGCAGAACGTCGTCGTCATCACAGCCCGCTGACAAGTTTCTTCATTCTTTGCCAGTTCTCCGGCCTCATACATTTTCAATTATTAATTTCAGTGATTCCTTCTTGCCATGTTAATTTTTGTTGGGACACAAACGCTATAAATAGCTATAACGGGACACACTTGTGTCAACAAGGAGGGCAACCAGTGCAGATGAGCTGGTGTTACCCAAGAAACGGGGAGATACTCTCGCTGACATCGAAGAGGACCTCAGAGACACCGTAGTGTGTTTCCCATTCTCTACCGCCGGAGTTACAGTTGACATTTTCCATTTGAGGATGAATAATGAGATAATATGTGCGGATATACAAATGAATAAGTCGTATTAAATGAAAGCAGAGGCAAATACAGAAGTTCTAGAGACGATAACAGTGAAAAAGAGTTAGTGAAAGAGATGCAAAAGAAACAAGTCAAACACGTTGGCCATATTAGAAGACCCGATAATAACCATACTTGAAGAAGAAATGGAAGGCAGGCGAGAAGACCTTACAAAAACCATACTTGAAGAAGAAATGGAAGGCAGGCGAGAAGATCTTACAAAAACCATACTTGAAGGAGAGTTGGAAGGCAGGCGAGAAGACCTCAATAAAAACCATACTTTGGGAAAAGTCAGACAGGCAAGCATGAATAAGGCAGGATGGAAACATCAGTATATCCGATGATTCCACGAACGTGAGGGACAGGTTGCTTCTTTTTTTTTTTGGGGGGGGGGGTGGGGGGGGAGGGGGGTGGAGATTCAGTGTAGCAAGCATTACTTATGGGCATGCTACTTGACTGATTGAGATTTTAAGCACGTGGTTTTTTCTAGCCCCCTTCCCCAAGCGAGGATATGACGTTATTTGAAGAGAAGGGTATCCAAACTATCATGGTAGTGGAGGTCTCTAGCTTGAAAAATGTTCAGTTTAAAATTGCGGCGTCGTCTGTAGCTAGAAAAGTGTCAAGATTACAGTTACGGCACCCGTCTGTAGCTAGACAATTGTCCAGTTTACAGGTATGATGTCCGCCGCTAACTCGAAAATGTCTAGTTTACAGGTACTGTGTCCGTCTCTAACACGAAAATTGTCCGGTTTACAGTACAGTCTCCGTCACTAACATGAAAAGTGTCCGGTTTACAGTCTAACACGAAAATTGTCCAGTTTGCAGAGTAACCTCCGTCACTAACACAAAAATTGTCCGGTTTACAGTACAACCTCCGCCACTAACACGAAAAGTATCCGGTTTACAGTACAGCCTCCGTCTCTAACACGAAAATTGTCCAGTTTACAGTATGCCGGCATCTCTAACTTGAAAAGTATCCTGTTTACAGGTGCGGCGTCGGCTAGTAACTCGAACAGTTTCCGGTTTGAAGGTACTGTATCCGTTTCTAACTCAGCTTCGAAATAGAAAGTCTTCTTATATTAACTGTTAATTTTGGTAGTTTATTTGTTAATTTTCTCTCGTTAACTGTTTGTCAATTTGTTTAGTTCTCTCCCTTTAAGTATCTATTTCTTTAGTTTTCTCCCTTTAACTATCTGTTTAATTTTTTAGTCTCCTCCGATTTCTATTTCTTTAGTCTTCTCCCTTTAACTATCAGCCTATTTTTTTACACTTATCATCATCATCATCATCATTATCATCAAGTACCTTGTCTGCTGGCGTGGGCGATCATGCCTCTCCACAAATTGCGATCTCCGACGGCATGGATAAATTCATGTGTTGACTCCCCTCCATGCCATGACGCAAGACTGTCAAGAACGTTCGCTCACTGTCTTCCTATATCTCTCTTTTTAAAAATGTGTCTGATTATCACATTTTCAAGTTATTGTCTTCTCATAATGTGCCCCCCCCCCCCCCCCCCCCAAAAAAAAAGTCTGGTTTTTTCCCATGTTTGTGATAAGTTGTCTTTGCGACTTAGCTTTCCTCAAATTGTCCAGATTGCTCATTTTGGCTGTCCAATTAATTTTCAGCATTCCTCTATAAAGCCACATCTCCACGGCTTCCTGGGATTTTGTTCTCTTGTTTACTCATTGTCTCGGTTTCACAGCCGTATGTTAAAACTGGATCTGCGTAGCATGCAAGAATTATTTCTTATAATTTACAATAACAAGGACTGCATAACATGTTCATGTGATAGAATGCAGGTTTTGCTTGTCCTGTTCTGTTCTTTATCTCCGTGAAGCATCTTCCACCTGATGTTATCCATGTGCTTAGATATCATAATATCTGCACTTGCTTCAAAATAACGTCATTTACTTCTACCATTTCTGTTTCTTTAGTCTTCTCCATTTAACGCTGTGTCTATTTCTTTAATTTTCTAATTTTTATACAGTCAGTCCATATCATGATTCATCTCTCTGTAAATATAAATAATGTCTGTCCATTGCTTATTCTTCTATCTTTTAATACTGTCCGTCCATTTCTTCTGTCTACTATTTTAACTCTAAGACAGCCCATTTATTTCCTTTACTCCCTTTACAGCCAGCCCATTTATTTCTTCTACACCCTTTAACTCTAAGACAGTCCATTTATTTTGTCTACTCCCTTTAACTCTAAGGACGGTCCATTTATTTCGTCTACTCCCTTTAACTCTAAAGACAGTCCATTTCTTTAGATTTTTCCAAAGATAAAAAGGCTTGCGAACGCGGTTCGTGAGCCGGGTACCAAGCGTTCGAAGCTCAGCTGCGACCGATTTGTGCAGCAGACCGTGTCGCGTTGTGTTATAACGTGCCGGTATGGGAGCCGGTCGTTCAGAAAGCAATGGCAAACTACTGAACGTAACACTTGCCTAGTACATCAACAGCAGCTGAAAAATGCTGGTGTTGACTGCAACGTCCCGTAAGGGATACGGAACTTTATATATATATATATATATATATATATATATATATATATATATATATATATATATATATATATATCTGTAAAGACTATTTCTTTAGTCTTCCTCCTTTAACTGTTCTGAGGAGGTAAAACGTGAACCCAGGGCAAACATGCCGAGTCAATTCTAATGGCAGTGGAACTGTTGTTTATGAGGAAAATGCCATGGACAAACAGAAAAAGGAATGAGACAGTCCTTCAAGAAAAAAAATGCGAACCATAAATTGATCAGAGAAATTAGACTTAATTAAAATGGGGTGAGGGGGACGGGAGGAGGTGGGGCAATGTTATGAAAAGAAGTAAGTTTTAAAACTTAATGAGACCTGGCAAATAATGACAAAAGAGTGTTGAGGTGCTGCATAGAACCTGTACTTTTATATGGATGTGAAGCTTGGATAATGAGCAGTCAAGCTGAAAAACATCTGATGGCTGTAGAAATATGGTTTCTGAGGAAAATGCAAAGAATACCATGGACAGCCAGAAAGACCAATGAACAAGTCCTTCAAGAAACAAATGAAGATCGTAAACTGATTAGAGAAGAAATAAATTGGAGAACTTGGTGAAAACTGGTATGATCGAATGGAACAGACCAAGGGGAAGACCTAGAAGCAAATACCTGGATGGCTTGGCCTCGTGGCATGGTCGAGACAGAAACACGGAGCTGATCCACGACTCTGGTGATCGAGTGAGATGGCAAAACATGACCGCCCACGCTTACCGGCATGGCACATGATAGATGGGTGGACAAATAATGGAACAAGAAGAGGAATGAAAATAGTTTCAGTACCTGGATGCGCGGACATAAGATATAATTGGGACAAGAGCACAGACCTGGCCCGAGACTCTTGTCATCGTGTGAGATGGCGATCCCTGACCTTCCACACTTTTCGGCATGGCACATGATGTTGGTGCTGATGTTGATGATGATACAAGTGGTTCTTAACAGCTTGCAAATGCCTTTCTATCCTGCTTTTGTTTATGTTATGGTTTGTGTCTTCGTTAATCAAATTCACTACGGGAAAACATTGTTTTGATTTATGTTATGTGTATTTAAAAAAAATAAAAACAATTAAATTGTCTCAAACTGTGTGGTTTCATCACTCACTTATCGATTTCCCTCCCGACGTTTAGTTTGTTTTTCCCACAAATAATAGCCATTTGAAATGGGGTTAATGTTTCAGGAATGCAATTAAAATTCTTCCCTGTTCGCGCCTGGGCAACTAGAAGTGATCTCTGAACTTACTGTACTCTGTACTTGCCTTGTACTCGATGTAACCCCAACCAGTCATGTACAAACGTGCATGTGCAGGAACTGTCGTACACCGAAGATCTTCAGTTACAAGTTCACGTAATTAGTCGTTAGAAGACTGTAGAGGAGCGGGTAGCGCCCGGGAGTCCCGCCGGCGGATCTGTCGTGGCTAATTATTATTATTATTATTATTATTATTATTATTATTATTATTATTATTATTTTTGCGCTCGCTCGCTTTGAACTCAAGTGTAGTCCATACAGACTACTTCAAGTACTGCTGGACTGAATTTTGCGTGTGGATTTATTTATTCTTTTTTGCATATCTTTTTACAGAATTTTACTGCCGTTACTGATGTCTTGGCAAGTTTACGTTCAGTAGTTTGCCACTGCTTTCTGAACGACCGGCTCCCATACCAATTCGTTAAAACCTAGCGCAACGCTGTCTGCTGCCAAATCGCGTACAGCTGTGTTCCGAACGCGGGTTAGCGGGACTAGGAACCGCGTCCAATACCCTTCGCCACGGAGCCGGCGCGCGTGGATTAGCTTTACTTACTAACAGTATCCCTCGCCATCAGGCAAATCCATTCTGACTTCAGAGGTACTTGTAATTAACGTCCCCAAGTCAAGGACGATAGGTCAACATTTTAGTCCAACTGTCCGGTGTAGGGAGTGAACCCCTTACTTCGGTATCAGCATACCGGATGTTTAAGAACACGCGTTCTTATCCATTCAGCCATGCTGACCTACGTCGTGACTAATGGTGACCAGCGGGAATATGTGTGTGTGCAGGGTGTTTACTCTGTGCATACGGTACGTGTAGAATCGCAGTAAAGGCTGTTGTATACGGTACGTATAGAATCGCACTAAAGGCTGTTGTATACGGTGCGTGTAGAATCGCACTAAAGGCTGTTGTATACGATACATGTAGTGCCGCACTAAAGGCTGTTTATACGGTACATGTAGTACCGCACTAAAGGCTGTTGTATACTGTACGTGTAGTACCGGACTAAAGGCTGTTATATACGGTACGTGTAGTACCGCACTAAAGGCTGTTGTATACGATGCGTGTACTACCGCACTAAAGGCTGTTGTTGTGGTTTGAAGTCCTGACATGAGACCTTCACACACATACACACAGACGCACGTGCACACGCACGGATTAGTGAGATCAAGAGACCTGTTCATTTCCTCTTATCATCATCATCATGTGCCATGCCGGTAAGTGTAGGTGGTCATGTTTCGCCATCTCACACGATCACCAGAGTCGTCTATCAGCTTTGTATCTTGTCCCGACCATGCCACGTAGCCAAGCCTTCCAGGCATTTACTTCTCCGTCTTCCCCTTGTTCTTTTCCCTCAATCTTGCCAGTTGTCACAAAGTTCTCCAATTTATTTCTTCTCAAAACAAATCAAAAAAATTGTGACTGTCTATGTCTAATTGCTCTAACCATTTTACGGTTTTTATTTGTTTCTTGTAGGACTTAGGCATTGGTTTGTCTGTCTGCCCATGATATTCTTTGTATTTTCTTCAGAAACCACACTTCCACAGCCATAAGGTGTTTTTTTTTTTTTTAGCTTGTTTGCTCATTGTCCACGCTTCACATCCATACAAAAGTACAGGTTCTTTGTAGCATTTCAGAACTTCTTCTTGTTGCAAATGACATCTTTTTATTGGTCAGTATGATTTTCATCTTGCAAAAGGCTAACTTCCCGTGGCAATTCTTGTTCTAATCTTTTCAAGGCATCTCCCATCAGATGTTATTTTAATATTTATGACTGTTCCGAGACAATTATACCTATTCACTTGTCTAAGAATATTTCCAATTTACTTGTTTATTACATTGTTGAGTTTTCTTTTTCCTAGTGACGATCTTTTTACAGAATTGTACTGCCGTTGTTGATGTCTTGGCAACTTTACGTTCAGTAGTTTATCACTGCTTTCTGAACGACCGCCCCCCTCCCCCATAACTAAATGTTGCAGATCCTGTAATATATCTCAACTTTATACTGCTACACTCAATTAACAACCCATTAATATATCTCAACTTATTCTACAACATTTAGTGACAACCCAATGATATATCTCAACATTATACTGCAATAGTCAATGACAACACAGTTAGTTAGTTAGTTAGTTAGTTAGTTAGTTAGTTAGTTAGTTAGTTAGTTAGTTAG
This sequence comes from Cepaea hortensis, assembly GCA_963921405.1. Classification (NCBI taxonomy): domain Eukaryota; kingdom Metazoa; phylum Mollusca; class Gastropoda; order Stylommatophora; family Helicidae; genus Cepaea; species Cepaea hortensis. Next base: position 39,927,763 of record OY992888.1, read on the forward strand.
TTAGTTAGTTAGTTAGTTAGTTAGTTAGTTAGTTAGTTAGTTAGTTAGTTAGTTAGTTGGTTGGTTGGTTGGTTGGTTGGTTAATCGACAGATCATCCTCATTGCACATCGAACCTTTCAGTCCATAAGTGCTCGGATCCCATCTTCAGTAAATCCCGCAGCGTAAAGCGGCTCACGACACCAGTTCTGTGTTGGTTTATTACTCTTCTTTGGCTTCCTGCGTAGTGTTCTTGTTAGCCCATGCCTCTTTTAACTTGCAGTTCTCGCAGCCTGACCATGGTTGTAGATTCACAGTCATCGCTTGGTTCTCTGATACGACTTACTTCTCGTAGAGCATTCAGAATGTCTGCCTGGCCCATGGCTCGTCCGCCTTCCACAGTAGCCCCACCTGGAAGCCTGTCAGCCTGCTCATTCCCTTGTACACCCGCATGCCCTGGCACGAATATGAAAGTAATCTTTGACAGCCTAGACCGCTCCAGAGACAGCAGCCATTCTCTTCGGACCCACCCCAACTCTATCACCCTGAGCATACTCATTGCGTCACTAAGGACACATGCCCGATTAAATACCAGTGTCTCGAGCCATGTTATTGCTTTACTTACTGCCATGACTTCCGTAGTCAGGCTACTTGTGGTCTCAACAAAGGCACCAGAGTCCTCCTTCACAGTTTTACCTCCGGCCTAGGCCGTAAAGGCCCATGAACTTCTCACTCCTCGGACGACCGACCCATCCGAATAAATAACCGCATCATCCTCGAACGAATTCTCGATCAGAGCCTGTACTTCGGCCTCCACAGCAGCTGGATTTTCTTGTCTGTGTTTCCTGTCTAGTTGGATGCACACTGAAAAGGATGTACAGAACTCTGTTGGCACATCTACCCACTCCTTGCCAATCTAAGTCCTCAAGTGAACACACCTGCTGAAGAATGTCTTCGGCTTGACCCATCCACGACTTCCCTCTTTTTAACCTGATGCTTTTTACCTTCTTAATCTCGCTATGCATAGGATGCTGTGTGTTTGCGTTGACTCTGAGACAGGCACGTGCATGACACATTTTTATTCTGTCCCTCATGGTTGGAAAATCAAGAAGGTGGCGCATCGCCCTGCATTCTGTATCTCTTGTACATCCAAGAATGATGCGCATGGCTTCTTTTTGTATCCTTTCCATCCTTTCCATCTGCTTATGGCTAAGAGTCAGGATCGCCATCGCATACTCCAGAACAGAAAGGGCCAGCCCCTCGTAAAGAAGACATAAATTGCGCTGCTTACAGTTTGCCACCACCATCACCCGCATCGCAGCCAAACCCCGCTTGGCCTTTGTTATCACCTGGTCTACGTGCTCAGTATAAGCTAGGCTTCGATCAAGTCGTATCCCTAGGTAATTCATTGCCTGCGTTCTTTCCACCGTCTCTGAACCCAGATTTACAGTTGGCGTTGGGGTGTTGACAATAGGTTATTCAAAGAGAATCATGTTACTGTTGCCTTTGTTGGATTGACCATTGCCCCAGCATCAACACACCGAGTGCTTATGCTTAATGCGATTGAGTTCGGTTTGTAGTTCCTCAGCAACCTGATTCCTATCCTTCCCCTGACGATACACTAAAACATCGTCGGCATTTGGCAGTGTCCTCCCCGGTCCATTGATCTGCTCGCTGGTGATTCTCACAGTGTAGGCGTTGAACAGTACCGGAGATAATGGTGATCCCTGTGGTAGGCCAGGATATATTATTGTTGGTTCCGAAGTCCAACTGCCACATCTAAAGACTAATTTCCGTTGGAAGAGGGCTGCAGCGATCCAACTCAGGAGGAAAGGTCTTATCTTGAGTTCAAGAATCTGATGCATTAAAAAATCCAATGGTACTCTGTTGTACGTGTCCTCAAGATCAATCACTGCAGCAAATGTTTCAATGCCTGAGTGGAAACCTTCATAGACTTCATGGGCAAAAACTGCTGCATTGGTCCAGGTTTCTTTTTGGACGGTACCCTCCCAGGGTAGGTAGGAAAACACCTTGCCTCTCTAGCTGGTTTGATATTTTCCTGGCAATTACCTTCTCCAGTAGCTTGCCTATTGTATTCTGCATGGTTATAATTCGATATCCCTGAATTTTTGTGTGGTCTCTGCCAGACTTCGGCAAGGGAATCAGATAGCTGTTTAACCACTCCTCCTTAATGCTAGCACTCCCTATACTGTTGTACTTGTCTGCTAATTTCTGTTGTGATTTATTTTTCCTGGTGACGACCATAATCTGTGTCTTCTTACAATTTAATTCTAACCCTAGGTGTTCACAGTGTACGACAACCGCATTTACTAAATGTTGCAGATCCTGTAATATATCTCACCTTTATACTGCAACACTCAATTAACAACACAATGCAACCCAATGATATATCTCAACCTTATACTGCAACAGTCAGTGACAACCCAATGATATATCTCAACCATATACTGCAACGGTCAGTGACAACACAGTAATATATCTCATCCATATACTGCAATAGTAAGTGACAACCCAATAATATATGTCAACCTTATACTGCAACAGTCAGTGACAACCCAATGATATATCTCAACCTTATACTGCAACAGTCAGCGACAACACAGTAATATATCTCAACCATATACTGCATCAGTAAGTGACAACCCAATGATATATCTCAACCATATACTGCAACGGTCAGTGACAACCCAATGATATATCTCAACCATATACTGCAACGGTCAGTGACAACCCAATGATATATCTCAACCATATACTGCAACGGTCAGTGACAACCCAATGATATATCTCAACCATATACTGCAACGGTCAGTGACAACACAGTAATATATCTCAACCATATACTGCAACAGTCAGTGACAACCCAATGATATATCTCAACCATATACTGCAACGGTCAGTGACAACCCAATGATATATCTCAACCATATACTGCAACGGTCAGTGACAACACAGTAATATATCTCAACCATATACTGCAACGGTCAGTGACAACACAGTAATATATCTCAACCATATACTGCAACAGTAAGTGACAACCCAATGATATATCTCAACCATATACTGCAACGGTCAGTGACAACCCAATGATATATCTCAACCATATACTGCAACGGTCAGTGACAACCCAATGATATATCTCAACCATATACTGCAACGGTCAGTGACAACACAGTAATATATCTCAACCATATACTGCAACAGTCAGTGACAACCCAATGATATATCTCAACCATATACTGCAACGGTCAGTGACAACCCAATGATATATCTCAACCATATACTGCAACGGTCAGTGACAACACAGTAATATATCTCAACCATATACTGCAACGGTCAGTGACAACACAATAATATATCTCAACCATATACTGCAACAGTAAGTGACAACCCAATGATATATCTCAACCATATACTGCAAAGGTCAGTGATAACCCAATGATATATATCAACCATATACTGCAACGGTCAGTGACAACACAGTAATATATCTCAACCATATACCGCAACAGTCAGTGACAACCCAATGATATATCTCAACCATATACTGCTACGGTCAGTGACAACACAGTAATATATCTCAACCATATACCGCAACAGTCAGTGACAACCCAATGATATATCTCAACCATATACTGCAACGGTCAGTGACAACACAGTAATATATCTCAACCATATACTGCAACAGTAAGTGACAACCCAATAATATATCTCAACCTTATACTGCAACAGTCAGTGACAACCCAATGATATATCTCAACCATATACTGCAACAGTCAGTGACAACACAATGATATATCTCAACCTTATACTGCAACAGTCAGTGACAACCCAATAATATATCTCAACCTTATACTGCAACAGTCAGTGACAACCCAATGATATATCTCAACCATATACTGCAACAGTCAGTGACAACACAATGATATATCTCAACCTTATACTGCAACAGTCAGTGACAACACAGTAATTTATCTCAACCTTATATTGCAACAGTCAATGACAACCCAATGATATATCTCAACCTTATACTGCAATAGTCAATGACAACACAGTAATATATCTCAACCTTATATTGCAACAGTCAATGACAACACAGTAATATATCTCAACCTTATATTGCAACAGTCAATGACAACACAGTAATATATCTCAACCTTATACTGCAACAGTAAGTGACAACACAATGATATATCTCAACCTTATACCGCAACTGTCAATGACAACAAAATAATATCTCAACCTTACACAGCAACATCCAATGAATGTCTCTTATGCAAAGGAGCTACTGCATCTATATGCAAGCAACGAACTCTGCAGGAAATGAGCAACCTATAAAAGAAATACAAACAGAATAGACAATTTCATTGCGTGTGTACTTGAAGAAGATGTAAGCGTAGCTTTGTATTTTACTTGTATTTGATTACATTGCTGGATCAGTTACATACGCGTGGTTGAACTTTATATCAACATGACCTGTAGTTTCCCTGCTGTTGTGTTGTGTTCTGGTATTCTCTAACACGGCAGTTTCGGGCTGAGCTACATAGACACGCCCATAGGTTAACTTTACTATCATTCGAATGGTCTTTACCGGGATGAAAGACGCCGACAGTGTTGACATGGGAAATTGATCCTTCTGGATATTGATTGTCTGACCAGTTCAGCTGGAGAGCAGCCGGCTGGTGGTAGACTGAGGATCTCTTTATAGAGACAAGGGCTAGCTAGGGTCACTGCCAAGAAGGATAGCAATGGGATACAACCTTCTTGTCAGATGGTGAGAAAAACACAGCAGTCAAAGTAATGAGAAAAGATAAATGGACCTATACAATAGGAACTCGGCATTGAAAAGAGTGGTTGCTGCGGCAAATAAAATTGAGGCAAGTGAAATAATTTCAGTGTCAAAAAGACAGGAATGTCTGGACAAAAATAACTTTGCAGGAAGGTGTACCCGAGAAATGGAAATGACGAAGGTCACAATGTAGATGGATTTAAAATGTGATAGATAATTTACACATGACATGTTTCTCTGGGTAGTCAGATCGGACGCCTGTGTGTATTGTGCGCACGTAAAAAATCCCTTGGCAGTAGGAAATCGAAAAAGAGTAGCCTAACGGTCCTGCTCGGGTAAAATTTCAAGTTAAAAATCTACCCAAAGTATTTCAGGATCCTCGCCGGTGCTACGGAGTTCGTGCACTGAGCTGAGTTGCTCCGAACTCAGCTTTGAGTTAGGAGTAGAACGGAGCACTTATGGGTGACACCCGTGTGCCGTGATGTTGATCCGTCGACTAAAATAAACTGAACTAAACTAAACTCACACATGACAGCAATAGAGGCAGGGCATCAGGTGTTGCCCTATCTATCTACCACCTCAACCAGCCAGAGTTTTACTCAGAGACATCAGACTGTTAGGGGAAAGGGGACGCTTAGCACAGAACAAGCCACTGGATGATGATGATTGATGATGATGATGATGATGATGATGATGATGATGATGATGATGATGATGATGATGATGATGATGATGATGTTGATGATGATGATGATGATGATGATGGATGATGGATGATGGATGATTGATGATGATGATGATGATGATATTATTATTATATGGATGGGCTTATATGAGTTTTGCACATTATCTCAACGTTGGATAGTAGTGGGAGAGGTTGGTTACATAATTCACATGTTACATGTTATCCGAAAGTTGGATAGTAATGTTGCAGGTTGTCTACATAGTTCACATGTTTCGTGGTTTCCCAAGGCAGGGTTGTAGTGTAAAGGGATGGCTCCGTAATTCACATGTTTTATCTTATATCAAGACAGGGTTGTAGTGTGGAGGTGGGACACTTAATTCACACGTTTATTCTTATATCACGGCAAGGTTGAACTGTGAAGGCTCATCACATTATTCACAAGTTTCATCTTATATCAAGGCAGAGTTATAGTGTGGAGGCTGGTCACATAATTCACATGGTTCATCTTATATAAGGCGTGGTTGTAGTGTGAAGGTTGGCAACATAATTCATAATTTTCTTCTTCTTCTTCTTCTTCTTCTTCTTCTTCTTCTTCTTCTTCTTCTTCTTCTTCTTCTTCTTCTTCTTCTTCTTCTTCTTCTTCTGCTTCTTCTTCTGCGTTCATCCGGGGTTTCTTTTTTTTCGGACGTGACTGCGTTGTGCCTGTTTTCAGCAGAGCCGCGTTCTTGCGCCGTTAGGCCGACACATCCGACTTCTGCGGGCATTTGTTGACCGGGTTAACCTCCCCGGTAATTTTCATCTTATATCAAGGGAAGGTTGTAGTGTGGTGGCCTATCACATAATTTGCATAATACAAGTACAGATAATTTCGTTGGAAATAATAGATGGATAGATAGATGGCTTGCTGGCTGGGCGTGCTGGCTGCTTGTCTGGCTGGTTGAGTTAGTGGATAGGTAGGTAGGTAGGTAGATGGATGGGTGAATGGTAGGTAAAATGGTTGGTAGAAAGAAAGAAAGAAAGAAAGAAAGAAAGAAAGAAAGGTAGGTAAGTAGATAGGTAGGTAGGTAGTCAGTCAGAAAATTAGAAAGACAGGTAGGTAGAAGGAAGGTAGGTCGGTAGGCAGGCAGGTAGGTAGGTAGGTAGGTAGGTAGTCAGACAGGTAGGTAGAAAAAAAGGTAGGTAGGTAGGTAGTCAGAAAATTAGGTAGAAAAACAGGTAGGTAGAAGGAAAGGTAGGTCGGTGTAAATAGGTAGGTAGGTGGATGGGTAGGAAAGATTGTAGATAGATAGGTAGAAAGAAGTTTAGATACAGACCGACATTGGTGGTATAACGGTTGTGGTGAATGGAGGCTGTGTGGGATGAGTGGATGGATTGGATGGTTACTTGATTAAGTGCAAGAAAGACAAACAGGTACAGTAACTGCAAACATTCACTCATTCGAGATGTTTTGCCTTAATCCGTTAATCAACAACTCCACATTCGTGTTCTGTCAGATCTAACAGCTGCTAAGCACGACGGATGGCGTCAGATCTGCCTGCAGATGGTGATAGTTAACATTCACCAGCCTTCTCCTCGCCCATTAGGAGTATCACATTATCGTTGTGATGAGACAGGTTGCCTGACCCGCTGGGGAAAACCAATCCTGCTTTCCAGATACTTGCCGTCTGCTAACCCACGGGAAGTGGGTTTATCAGTGTGAGGTTTCACGAGGAAATCTATAACATTTGGGGGAACCCCCGTTGTCATAAGATTTCACGAGGAAATCTAGAAGATTTGGGGGGAACCCCCGTTGTTATGAGGTTTCTCACCAGGAAATCTAGAACACTGAAGGAACCCCCGATGTCATGAGGTTTCGCTAGGAAATCTAGAACATCATTGGGGGAACCCCCGATGTCATGAGGTTTCATGAGGAAATCACGCACATTGAAGTTTCTCTTCCTCCGCCCCCCCCCCCTGACGAATATGTCATGAGGATTCGCTAGGAAATCTAGAACATTGGGGGAACCCCCGATGTCATGTGGTTTCATGAGGAAATCAAGCACATTGAAATGACCCCCGGGTGTCATGAGGTTTCGCTAGGATATCTAGAATATTGAGGGAACCCCCGATATCATGAGGTTTCATGAGGAAATCAAGCACATTGAAGTGACCCCGGCTGTCATGAGGTTTCGCTATGAAATCTAGCACATTGAAGTGACCCCCGGATGTCATGGGGTTTCGCTAGGAAATCTAGAACGTTGGGGGAACCCCCGATGTCATGAGGTTTCATGAGGAGATCAAGCACATTGAAGTGACCCTCGGATGTCATGAGGTTTCGCTAGGAAATATAGAATATTGGAGGAACCCCCGATGTCATGAGGTTTCATGAGGAAATCAAGCACATTGAAGTGACCCCCCGAAGGTCATGAGGTTTCATGAGGAAATCTAGCACATTGAAGTGACCCCCCGAATGTCATGAGGTTTCATGAGGAAATCTAGCACATTGAAGTGACCCCCCGAATGTCATGAGGTTTCATGCGGAAATCTAGCACATTGAAGTGACCCCCCGAATGTCATGAGGTTTCATGAGGAAATCTAGCACATTGAAGTGACCCCCCGAATGTCATGAGGTTTCATGAGGAAATCTAGCACATTGAAGTGACCCCCCGAATGTCATGAGGTTTCATGAGGAAATCTAGCACATTGAAGTGACCCCCCGAATGTCATGAGGTTTCATGAGGAAATCTAGCACATTGAAGTGACCCCAGGAATGTCATGAGGTTTCATGAGGAAATCTAGCACATTGAAGTGACCCCCCGAATGTCATGAGGTTTCATGAGGAAATCTAGCACATTGAAGTGACCCCCCGAATGTCATGAGGTTTCATGAGGAAATCTAGCACATTGAAGTGACCCCCCGAATGTCATGAGGTTTCATGAGGAAATCTAGCACATTGAAGTGACCCCCGGATGTCATGAGTTTTCACTTATAAATCTAGAACATTGGAGAACCCCCGATGTTATTCAAGTAATGTGCTTATTGGTTAATGTGGAGTCGGAACACTACAGACAGAGATCTTGAATGGTCCGTTCCCTCAAGCAGATGTCGGAGAGTGTAGCAGATCAGTAAGTAACTCACTAGTTGTGAGCACTTTGGTTTGATCTCTAAATCAAATCTCCCTGTCCGTCATAAACAAAGCACACACGTGAATGCATACACACAGCACACAATCAGACACAACATATCACCATTCACACACCGAAACACTCTCAAACATAAGACATACACAATCTTAAAATGATTTATTTGGTTTTTTTCTGGGATTAGAGATTGAAACATTGAGCATATTCTAGTGTGATAATTTGGTCGCGTCTAGTGTGAGCCGCGTGGTTTAGTGATTACTCACCTGCGCCCCATGCTAGTGATCCAAGTTTGATCCCGGGTCCAGTCAAGGATATGCACTACTGACAAGCTCAAACGAGACGGAACTCGAGTCTAGTGCTTCCAAATTGACATTCACAAGGCCTTGGGTTCGTACCGGAATACGATCAGCGTCGCCAGTAGTGGAATGTGCTCAATGTTTCAATCTTAAAATGATCACGGTGGAAAGACATAGTGACCTGGTAGAAAGGCAAGGCAGAGTGACGATGTATAACAAGACATATTAACAACTTAAGAAAAGAAATATTGAAGACGTAGAAAGACAGATATACTGAAAAGGTAGAAAGACAGACATACTGACCAGGTAGAAAGATCTACCTTGTTAGCCGGGCCACAAATTGTTGATTTAAATCATAAACGATCCGATAGTTGCACTTCTACAAAGATGACGACGGGCTTTATCCCAGCGACAAAAGATGTCCTGTACAGACGAAGATACGACTTAATAGATAAATATTTTGGCAGGTCCCAATGCTGTACAAAATACATTGTCTTTTTACCCGACAGGGGAGAAAATCCCCAGTTCTTGCTTAAAAATGGGGGAAAGGAGAATCCAAAGGCATCTCTGTTTTAATCAAACTGACACGTCGTACGGACTTTGAGATCTGAACAGCGAGTGGATTACTCATTTTTTTTTTTTTTTTTTTTTGAATGGCTTAATGTAAGACGGGCCTGCGTGCCCGATTTGTGACCCTTTGAAGATAAAGTTTGTTCATCCCTTTGTTCCATTCAAAGGGAAAGCAGAAGCTCAGCTAAACGAAATCAACAACGCACAGAAAAAAAAATATGAGGATGGCGTGATGGTGGTTCTGGTGGTAATGATGAAGATGATAACGACGACGGCGAATCTCAAATATTAGTTACAACAAATGGAAATGAATGTTTTACAAAAACAGTATGTGAAGAAGAGTGTAGCAAAACCTGATGACGGCTAAAAAAATACGATTTACAGTGTGAACATATGACACACATTTCGGGTTTTATAAAAAAAAAAAAAAAAAAAAAGACTTCATAGATTATATACATCACATAGACGCTTGTGAATGTTCACAACAGTTTCATTCTCTGCAATGATACATCCTATCACAATTCGCTGCTTATAACGCAAGTTGCTAACACGCTCCATTTTAACGGTTTAGGGCAGCCATATTATTTGGCCAGTTCGGTTGCAGTTTGGTGGACATAATCGGTATTATAATATTTGCAATATGCAAAATGTCGTGCTTCTATCTTCATTATTAGCTGAGAAAAACGATGTGGTGTATTACTTTCTGGGCGTCCCTCATATAAAAAATAATGTGGATCTGTAAACACGCGGAGAAGAGAATAAGATAGAAATGACTGATATAGGTTGGATATGGAGGGAACTCCAGAAGATAGTAAAATATAGGATAGTTTGGAGTGAGTTGGTTGAGGACCCGTGCTTCATTGTGGGATAAAAGAAACAAGAAAAACACAATTTAATTGTCCAATACAAAACTTTTCATTGCAAACAAATACTATGCTAGGGGTAAAACCCGGTTCGCCCGCTTGTAATACTTGTATTGTTGAGCAAGCGGTAGGCAACTATACAAATGGGAAGATAACATTAAGAGATGGACGAACATCAGCCTGACAGAGTGTACTGTCAGGGCGAGGGACAAACAGTGTTGGAGATCCATTGCAGCCAATCTTCATTGTGGAGTCGGTACCTAATTCATTGATTGATTGTTAATGCGACTACACACAAAATTGTCAAAAGCGAAACATTGGCAAACCATACTTTTGATTCTTGTCCTCAGGTGCACCGCTAAATTTGGCACATCTGTAGTACTTCTCCTGTAGGTTTTGTTTGCGAATCGTAAACCATTGGTGCAAACGATGTTTTGTTGTTACTTGTTGCTAGCAGCTGGCTAAGGATTTATTTTATGCGAATTAAAGTTGTTTGTTTGGCACTGGTGCGTTTTCATACTTTGCTTGGAAATTGAGAATGTAGGCAAGAAAAGAAGTGTACAAATTGTCGTGTACGTTACCAATAGCCTGCGGCGAGTACATGTAGAAATATCAACTGCTGGGGGAAATCGCGGTGTCGTGGAAATAACATGAGAAATAACGTCATGGGAATTGATTAGCACTCACAGAAGCAGCGGAAAGATGTAGATACAAGAGGACATACTGAACAATGGCAACATCCACAGATAAAGGCCCCCTTGAATTTCAAACAGCGACCTTCAAATGACGACAACGCCTATGATTTCGACTTCTTTCTTTGTTTCTGTGAGTGTGGATCGATACATGTTAATCTGTTCTCGTGTGTGTGTGTGTGTGTGTGTGTGTGTGTGTGTGTGTGTGTGTGTACGTGTGTGTATGAGGAGAGGGGAAACAAAGAAAGAAGAGTGTCTCATAATCAGCATCGTGTTCCGGAAAGGGAAATACTTTCAACACCATGGTGGTATGGAGAGAATACTGATGGAAGGCATGGTACCTGGAATTCCTAATTGTTACTTTACATGTTTCTGTTCTTTATGTTACTCAAACTACTCCTTCAGTCGCAGATAGTTATTACTTTAATCATAACTACTGTAGATGTTACTTTAACTACTTCTTTTCTGGATTTTGCTTGTACATCTGTGTCTATCCCAGACAGCTGTGTCTGAGACAAGGAATTGTAGCAGTATTTAACAAACCTGTTCATCCTCTTGCTACGGCAGTTTGAGTAAGTAATCCATCACCACACATTGTCTTGTAGCAGTTTTTTGCATAATATCATTCAGACTTAAACAAAACACCACAACACTAAAGATATGAGACACTATTGAAAGTAACTGTGAAACTAGTCAACTGACAACTAAACATTTGTTGCGAGAGTGTCCGACACATGCAGCTAAACTTTTGTTACAGTGCCCAATATGTACAGAACAAAGAAGGCTAGTTTAGTGTACACTCGCTCCATCTGATGACAAACTCAATGAAGATGTCAACAGATTGAAGTTGGCTGTTGCTTTGTTTTGGATGTAATCATGTTGGTGTCTCTCTGAAGGTGAACGAAGAAGACAAAGAAATCAATCACTGGAATGTCGCTGTACCAAAGGCTCTAGGGAAATCAGACAATACAGTAGTGCTAGAAATATCCTGAAACTAAAGTTCAGTGGGTCGACTTAATCGCATGGGAGGTTACGTCATTCGGTTCGGGCTTTCACCGCAAAGCGGCATGCCGCTTGCCCAGAGTTCAACACCTGCACAAGTCAGATGGACTAAAATGATAACTTCCCGTCCTTGACTTGGGGATGTAAATTACAAGTACCTCTGAAGTCGGACTGGATTCGCCTAATGGCAAGGGACACTGGTAGTGGGGAAAGCTAATCCACACGCAAAAATCAGTCCAGTGTATTAGAAGTAGTATCACGTGTATGGACAAAACTTCAGTTCAAATAGAGCATTAAAACAAATGCATACACACACAAAGCACGACTGCCGTAGCGCCAGCGAGGATCCCATGAGCACCCGAAAACAATCTCACTCCCGGTCTGAACGGCGCAGTCAGAGGCAAACGGCTTAACTACTTTGCCGCGGAGCAGCATCCAGATAGGATTAAGTCATCTGGTTGTCTCTAGAGATAAATGTCAAAACTCCATGCTGACAGCAGAACATAGAAATCAATCCCGCCATTGTGTGTGTATATTGGCAGTCATGGCTGAACTGGACGTCAAATTTCGTAAAATGCTGACAGTTAATTGAGAATACCGCTGTGTCGTGTTGTAAATGGGTCACGTGTGTGCGTGTAATCCTAGCTGCCAAATGTTGGGGTGAATGCGTTCAGCGCTCTGTAATCGGAATACGTTCGTCCTGGAACGACACGAAGATTGTTCATGCGTTGTCATTGGAAGCGCTAGGGATATATGCGTGTAGATAAAGATTGTCATTGCGTCCATTGTTTTAATAAATAAAAACACACGAAGAAGAAAACAATGCCGGGAAGTTAAACTAAAAATAATGGCCGTAAGACAAAGGTATATTATTAGAGGCGTGTAACGAGGTAGACGGAAAATGAGAAGGAGGGAAAATCCCCAGATGATAGGGAGACGATTGTGGTACTCGAGGGGATTTTGAAAAGTCGATGATCATGTGACCAGTCAGGGATTGGGAGAGAAAGGGGAAGTGCTTAACTTAATGGCGGGCATTGAGTAAACCATTACAAACGTTTTAAAAGTTGCAGCGGGAAATGGAGTGATAGAAGAAATCACATTGAAGCAGGCTGCTATTGAAAGATACAAAAACGGGAAATAGAATTGGTAAGCGTTACAAGAACACTATCATCATCATTATGTGCCATGCCAAAAAGCATATCCTTTCATATTTCGCCATCTGCACATGATCACCAGCGTCGAGGATCGGCATTGTGTTCTTGTCTCGACCATACCATGTGAACAAGCCATCCAGATATTACCTCTCTGCCTTCCCTTTGTTCTTTTCCCCCACAATATTGCCAGTTGTTAGCAAGTTCTCTAGTTAATTTCTTCTCATAACGTGACCAAACAATTTGTGACTGTTTACGTCTAATTTCTCTAATAAGTTTACGGGTTTCATTTGCTTCTTGTAGGACTTGCTCATTGGGTTTTCTGTCTGTCCATTGTATTCTTTGCATTTGCCTTAGAAATCACATTTCCACCGCCATTAGATGTCCCCTCCCCATCCCCCAGCTTATCTGCTCATTGTCCACGTCTCACATCTATACAAAAGTACAGGTTCTATGTAGCACTTAAACACTCTTTTTCTCGTTTCAGTTACATCTTTTTATTGGTCAATATGCTTTCCATCTTGCAAAAGGCTACATTCGTTATAGCGATTCTTGTTCTAATCTCTTCAGGATACCTCCCAGCAGATATTATGTTTGTTCCGAGATAGCTGTACCGATTCGCTTGTTTAAAAATATGCTAATTTACCCGTATATTATGAAGACATGCGTAGATGTAAAATTGGCATAATGAAGAAGAATGAAGGAGACAATAGAACTGATTAAGCCACGTTATCGCCTAGACTCGTCTGCCGGTCCTGTGGAAATGGTTTTGTTCCGCATCGGGGATGATACGAATTTTTTAAATTTCTCCCGATCCCCCAGGTCAACCCAAACTAACATTGGTACCAAGAAATGTATGGGGAAGGAACGTCAGTCGGTGTGATACTGACCATATCAGCCACGGAGTTATATTGGTCTATAACAATGTGGGTTTAGCACTGTATGACCAGCATGCCTCAGAGCGTGTGAAAGGACCTTTACTTGATGTGATAACTGAATAGTAACCAGTTCAGCCATAGCTGTTCAAATATAGAATAATAACAACAGGAAAACGAAAACAAGACAGAAATACCATCTAGCGAGATTCACATAGAAAGTGATAATGAAAAAGAATACAGGGGCCAGAAGAACTGTGAAATAATCACCTTAGCTGAAGTAGATGTGCCGCGCCTGACAGGAGACAGTTTATTGGATTACGTTGACTTTGATCCGAACAAGTAACGAAAGCTTTGTGTGCCGCTAACATGCGAAACCAGTGTCTGATTCGATTTTCATGAGCTCCTCGAGTGGTGCTCAGGAAATGGCTGCTTGCCGGCCGTGCTCGGGAAATAGCTGCGTGCCGGCCGTGCTCGGGAAATAACTTTTTAAAACTTGAGCATAATCCACTATTGGCAACGCTGATCGTATTCCGGCACGAACCTTAAGCCTTGTACATGTCATACGATCAGTAGTGTGACTCTTCGCTGGCTGTTGAACGAGGGGACGGAGCACGTATGGGAATGTCCTGAGTGCAGTGATTTCGGCTCTTAACTCAACTCAACTCAACATGTCATATTGGAAGCACTAGACACGAGTTTCGCTCTCGTTTGAGCTCATCAGTAGTGAATATCCCTGACTGGACCCGGGATCGAACTCCGGATCACTGGCGTGTGTGGTGGGTGTGCAACCACTGACCACATGACTCACGCTGGACGTGACCAATTATCATACTAGAACATCACAGCGTCACCCTTGTAGGCTGTAGCTCAAAGTTTGCCCGATCGCCGCGACTGACATCCGTCAATCGATGTGGCCCCGAATGATCAGGTATTCTCGATCTGGCAAGGCACATCAGGCGCCTAAAGACCAGCGAGCAATAATCAAATTGATTTATTTGGTTGTTTCGGGATTTGAGGTTTAAAACTTGAGCACAACCCACTACTGGCAACGCTGATCGTATTCCGGCACGAACCTTAAGCCTTGTCCATGTAAGACTGGAAGCACTAGATTCGAGTTTCGCTCTCTTTTGAGCTCAACATTAGTGCATATCCCTGACTGGACCCAGGATCGAACTCCGGATCACTGGCGTGTGACGCGGGTGTGCAACCACTGACCACGTAACTCACGCTGGACGCGACCAATTATTATACTTAGAACATCACAACGTCATCCACTGCAGGCTGTAGCTCAAAATTATTTTTTGCCGTCCGTGCTCGGGAAATAGCTGCTTGCCAGCCGGGCTTGGAAAATAGCTGCTTGCGGATTGTCCTCTGGGAAATAGCTGCTTGCCGGCCGGGCTTGGAAAATAGCTGCTTGCGGATTGTCCTCTGGGAAATAGCTGCTTGCCGGCCGGGCTTGGAAAATAGCTGCTTGCCGGCCGTGCTTGGAGCCGTTTGCCGGCCGTGCTCTTGAAATAGCTGCTTGCAGGCCGTGTTCGGGGAAATAGCTGCTTGCAGGCCGTGTTCGGGGAAATAGCTGCTTGCCGGTCGTACTCGGGGAAATAGCTGCCTGCCACCGTGCTATTGGAAATAGCTGCTTGACGCTGTGCTCTGTGAAATAGCTGCTTGATGGCCGTGATCAGAAAATAGCTACCTGGCGGCCTTGCTCTGGGAAATAGCCGCTTGACGGTCGTGCTCTAGGAAAGCCCGAACCGAATGACGTAACCTCCCATGCGATTAAGTCGACCCACTGAACTTTAGTTTCAGGATATTTCTTGCACTACTGTATTGTCTGATTTCCCTAGAGCCTTTGGTACAGCGACATTCCAGTGATTGATTTCTTCGTCTTCTTCGTTCACCTTCATAGAGACACCAACATGATTACATCCAAAACAAAGCAACAGCCAACTTCAATCTGTTGACATCTCCATTGAGTTTGTCATCAGATGGAGCGAGTGTACACTAAACTAGCCTTCTTTGTTCTGTACATATTGGGCACTGTAACAAAAGTTTAGCTGCATGTGTCGGACACTCTCGCAACAAATGTTTAGTTGTCAGTTGACTAGTTTCACAGTTACTTTCAATAGTGTCTCATATCTTTAGTGTTGTGGTGTTTTGTTTAAGCCTGAATGGTATTATGCAAAAAACTGCTACAAGACAATGTGTGGTGATGGATTACTTACTCAAACTGCCGTAGCAAGAGGATGAACAGGTTTGTTAAATACTGCTACAATTCCTTGTCTCAGACACAGCTGTCTGGGATAGACACAGATGTACAAGCAAAATCCAGAAAAGAAGTAGTTAAAGTAACATCTACAGTAGTTATGATTAAAGTAATAACTATCTGCGACTGAAGGAGTAGTTTGAGTAACATAAAGAACAGAAACATGTAAAGTAACAATTAGGAATTCCAGGTACCACGCCTTCCATCAGTATTCTCTCCATACCACCATGGTGTTGAAAGTATTTCCCTTTCCGGAACACGATGCTGATTATGAGACACTCTTCTTTCTTTGTTTCCCCTCTCCTCATACACACACGTACACACACACGAGCGCGAGCGGGCGCGCGCGCACACACACACACACACACAGGTGCTTCAAATGATAACCTTAAATGTTTTGTGTGTGTGGTGAATATTTTCTCAACAAGTAAAGAACAAATTATCATTTTTCGATGTAGTCACCACTGCGTTCAATGCCAGTCCTCCAGATTCACGTGGAGAAAACAATTCTCTTGGTGGCGTGTGTAACCACTCATGCACCACCTGCTGTACCTCTTCATCGGACCGAAAAATCTTTCCCCCGAGTGACTTTTTGAGTTGTCCAAACAGGTGGAAATCACTTGGGGCTAGGTCTGACGAGTATGGGGGATGTCATACACACACTATACCTACCTACCTACTAACCCACCTACCTTTTACCTACCTACCTACACACCCACCCACCTACCTACATACATACATACGCGAACAATCACACACACACACACACACACAAACACACACAAACACACACACACACACACACACACACACGAGAACAGATTAACATGTATCGATCCACACTCACAGAAACAAAGAAAGAAGTTGAAATCATAGGCGTTGTCGTCATTTGAAGGTCGCTGTTTGAAATTCAAGGGGGCCTTTATCTGTGGATGTTGCCATTGTTCAGTATGTCCTCTTGTATCTACATCTTTCCGCTGCTTCTGTGAGTGCTAATCAATTCCCATGACGTTATTTCTCATGTTATTTCCACGACACCGCGATTTCCCCCAGCAGTTGATATTTCTACATATTTCTACATATTTCGCGGAAATATGGCGGGTACATGCAACATAGTTGGTGGGTACATGCCACATAGTTGGCGGGTACATGCAACATAGTTGGTGGGTACATGCCACATAGTTGGCGGGTACATGCCACATAGTTGGCGGGTACATGCCACATAGTTGGCGGGTACATGCCACATAGTTGGTGGGTACATGCAACGGTTGTGCTCAGGGAAATGGCTACCTGACGGCCGTGCTCGGGGAAATAGCTGCTAGACGGCCGTGTTTAAATGCTTTCCTCTTGTGGAAAGATGCCTGCTTCATGGATAATTCAGATTGGTTTGTCTGTATATGGTGTATGATGGCAAAGTACGTTAGCTGTTGTAGCTGGCGATGTTTTAGTGGTTAGTATGGTAATATTGATACTGGTGGTTCTCGCGTGTTTTCGTCTGGTAAGATTATGCCGTCAGGCAAACCCACTCCAACATCTGAGCTACTTGTAATTTACTTCCCCAAGTCAAGGACAAGAAGTCAGCATTAAGTCCAACTGACCAGTGTCTGGATTTAATATGCTACCCCGTTATCAGCGCATGGAAGTTTAAACGACGGTTGCATGTACCCGTCAACTATGTTGCATGTACCCACCAATTATGTTGCATGTACCCGCAAACTATGTTGCATGTACCCACCAATTATGTTGCATGTACCCGCCAACTATGTTGCATGTACCCACCAATTATGTTGCATGTACCCACCAATTATGTTGCATGTACCCACCAATTATGTTGCATGTACCCGCGAACTATGTTGCATGTACCCACCAATTATGTTGCATGTACCCACCAATTATGTTGCATGTACCCGCAAACTATGTTGCATGTACCCACCAATTATGTTGCATGTACCCGCCAACTATGTTGCATGTACCCACCAATTATGTTGCATGTACCCACCAATTATGTTGCATGTACCCACCAATTATGTTGCATGTACCCGCCAACTATGTGGCATGTACCCGCCAACTATGTGGCATGTACCCGCCAATTATGTTGCATGTACCCACCAATTATGTGGCATGTACACGCCAACTATGTGGCATGTACCCGCCAACTATGTGGCATGTACCCGCCAACTATGTTGCATGTACCCACCAATTATGTTGCATATACCCACCAATTATGTTGCATGTACCCGCCAACTATGTGGCATGTACCCGCCAACTATGTTGCATGTACCCACCAACTATGTTGCATGTACCCACCAATTATGTTGCATGTACCCGCCAACTATGTGGCATGTACCCACCAATTATGTTGCATGTACCCATCAATTATGTTGCATGTACCCGCCAACTATGTGGCATGTACCCACCAACTATGTTGCATGTACCCACCAATTATGTTGCATGTACCCACCAATTATGTTGCATGTACCCGCCAACTATGTTGCATGTACCCACCAATTATGTTGCATGTACCCGCCAACTATGTGGCATGTACCCGCCAACTATGTTGCATGTACCCACCAACTATGTTGCATGTACCCACCAATTATGTTGCATGTACCCGCCAACTATGTGGCATGTACCCGCCAATTATGTTGCATGTACCCACCAATTATGTTGCATGTACCCACCAACTATGTGGCATGTACCCGCCAACTATGTGGCATGTACCCGCCAACTATGTGGCATGTACCCGCCATCTATGTGGCATGTACCCGCCAACTATGTGGCATGTACCCACCAACTATGTTGCATGTACCCGCCAACTATGTGGCATGTACCCGCCAACTATGTGGCATGTACCCACCAACTATGTTGCATGTACCCGCCAACTATGTGGCATGTACCCGCCAACTATGTGGCATGTACCCGCCAACTATGTGGCATGTACCCGCCAACTATGTGGCATGTACCCGCCAACTATGTTGCATGTACCCACCAACTATGTTGCATGTACCCACCAATTATGTGGCATGTACCCGCCAACTATGTTGCATGTACCCGCCAACTATGTGGCATGTACCCGCCAACTATGTGGCATGTACCCACCAATTATGTTGCATGTACCCACCAACTATGTTGCATGTACCCACCAATTATGTTGCATGTACCCACCAACTATGTTGCATGTACCCACCAATTATGTTGCATGTACCCACCAACTATGTGGCATGTACCCACCAATTATGTTGCATGTACCCACCAATTATGTTACACGTGTCTCCTACTTTGACCCGTTCCGCCACTGGCAGTAGTGTACTTGTTCCCATCGGCTACTTTCACTTTGGATGTACCCGCCAACTATGTGGCATGTACCCACCAACTATGTTGCATGTACCCGCCAACTATGTTGCATGTACCCACCAACTATGTTGCATGTACCCACCAACTATGTTGCATGTACACACCAACTATGTTGCATGTACCCGCCAATTATGTTGCATGTACCCGCCAACTATGTGGCATGTACCCGCCAACTATGTGGCATGTACCCGCCAACTATGTGGCATGTACCCACCAATTATGTTGCATGTACCCACCAACTATGTTGCATGTACCCACCAATTATGTTGCATGTACCCACCAACTATGTTGCATGTACCCGCCAACTATGTTGCATGTACCCACCAATTATGTTGCATGTGCCCGCCAACTATGTTGCATGTCCCCACCAATTATGTTACACGTGTCTCCTACTTTGACCCGTTCCGCCACTGGCAGTAGTGTACTTGTTCCCATCGGCTACTTTCACTTTGGTTGAATGTCTGTTGTAAACATCTATGGTGGACTATCCCCTGGACTAGTCTTTATGTGCGCTATGCTTTATGTTGTGGAGACGTCTGTCTGTTATTTTAATGTGCCCAGGTTTGCATATAATAAGCCTATAACGTTGATATGTTTCTTCTCTTGTCTTAACAGTTCTTGGCTACTACAGAATGCGAATTTCCTTGTAATTTAAATATTGCGTTCAACCCGATATGTCACATCTGAATATATCACCACATTGTATATATCATTGTTATAAATTATATTCAACTTATACTACTAAACATATACATCTACACGTGTACTAATAAACACAAGACATATCTAAAAATAGCACTAAACATATACAAGACATCTCCAAATGGACCACTAACATATACTAAACATATACAAGACATTTCCAAGTTGACCACTAAATATACATAAATCTTCACATGGACTTCTAAACATATACAAGACAAATCGAAATGTACCACTAAACGCAAGCCATGCCCAAATGTACCACTAAACGCAAGCCATGCCCAAATGTACCACTAAACATATACACAATTCCAGATGTGCTACTAAATGTATTTCGAAATGTATGTGTAAACATCTACAAAGTATCTCTAAATATATCACTAACCGTGTAGAAACGCATATTAAATGTCTACATCAGAAGTACTAAAAGCATATCACGTATAAACTGAATGTTCATTGCTTGACAAAATCATTGGAGGAATACACATTGCAAGTAGTTCACTTCAACTGTCTAGTTCTCGAGTATTCAAACAAGTATGTAAAGTACCACCAGCATGGGAAAGATAGTGAGCACGTTTGGGGATGACCTGAGGGCATGGATGTTGATTCTTGATTCCATATTTCATATTAAACAATTTCATATTAAACTCTTCGCTGGCTGTTGAACGAGGGGACTGAGCACGTATGGGAATATCCTGAGTGCAGTGATGTCGATTCTTGACTCAACTCAATTCAATTAAACTATTATTGTTCCTTTCAGAATGTTGGAGATGGATGGTCTAAGTGCATTGATGTTGATTCTTGATTTCATATTTCATATTAAACAATTATTGTTCCTTTCAGAATGTTGGAGATGGATGGCCTGAGTGCACGGATGTTGATTCTTGATTTCATATTTCATATTAAACAATTATTGTTCCTTTCAGAATGTTGGAGATGGATGGCCTGAGTGCAGGGATGTTGATTCTTGATTTCATATTTCATATTAAACAATTATTGTTCCTTTCAGAATTTGGAGATGGATGGCCTGAGTGCAGGGATGTTGATTCTTGATTTCATATTTCATATTAAACAATTATTGTTCCTTTCAGAATGTTGGAGATGGATGGCCTGAGTGTAGGGATGTTGATTCTTGATTTCATATTTCATATTAAACAATTATTGTTCCTTTCAGAATGTTGGAGATGGATGCACAGTGGGCACACACGATTGTCATATCCTTATCTGTACTCCTGTTCCACTCAATGGCGCCGGCAGAAGGTAAGTAGGTAGTTCACGTAGTTGGATATGAGTGCATGCAGTTATGATTTATGATGAAAATTCAACTGTGGGCATGCCTATAAGTTATCAGTCTCTCCCTATAGAAGTGCGGCGTACCGCATGCTGATTGTAGTCGATACTTTATTTAATCTAGTCCAATATGAATGCACAGTTGATATAGTGTGATATGAGTAACTAGTTAATATCGTTTGATATATGTGTGTATGTGTGGGTGGGTGAGTGTGTGGGTAGGTGAGTGGGTGTGTGTGTGTGTGTTCGGCGTTGTGGCGAAGGGGTTACGGACGCGACTCTTAATCCTGCATGCCGCTTTCGAAACACAGCTGCCGGCGATTTGGAAGCAGTCTTGCGTTAGTTTTCATACAGCGGTATGTGTGCGGTTGTTCAGAAAGCAATAGCAAACTACTGAACGTAAACTTGCCAAGAGATCAGAAACAGTCAATAATGCTGGGGTTGACTGCGACGTCCCGTAAAGGATATGCAGCTAACTTAAACATGTTATCATACGTTGCGTGTGTTTACTTTCTCTAGAGGATAGTTTATCATTTGATGCTTGTGTTTAGTTTCTCTGCTGGGCGTTTAAGCTGAACAGCGCATAAATGCCTTTGAATATAAATGTTACAGAAGGGTTCTAAGAATATCTTAGTTACAGGAAAGAACAAATGCATCCATACCATAGGATTTTAATAGTGAAGAAGTTTGGCTACTAAAGACGAAAAAAAACAAAGACAATTAAAATATTTTGGCCAGTTGAAACGTCATGAAAGTTTGGAGAGAACAATAATGGAAATGCATATACCCTGGAAGAGAGGAAGATGAATGCCAAAGAGAAGATGGGTGCAGGATGTGGTAGGTGATCTTCAGATGGATGTATCGGACGCGGGACATCTTGCTTATGACCGAGAAGTTTTCCGGAAAGTTATTATGGGAGCGAGGTTCTGCAAAGGACATGCTACTGAATGAATTTTTCAAACTTTTATTTAAATCCAGAATAATCAGCAGTGGCGGTTGCGTCTCTACATAACCATAGTTCTCTGTTGTTGATTATCAATCATGTCTACTTTTCAGAAATCCTCAATACATTTTGAAGTTACAGTTTTGACCCATCTTCCTAGCCGTAGTTTGATAGAAGAGCTATGAACGAACAGTGGCTTCACGAAATTATTTGAAACTGTTAGAGTGCCATAATGTAATATACCAGTAAATGGAAATATTCTTCAACAAGTGAATCGGTACAATTATCTCGGAACAGTCATAACATCTGATGGGAGATGCCTTGAAGAGATTAGAACAAGAATCGCCATGGCGAAAGTAGCCTTTAGCAAGATGAAAAACATTTTGACTAATAAAAAGATGTCAACTGAAACGAGAAAAAGAGTGTTGAGGGGATACATAGAGCCTGTTCTTTTGTATGGATGTGAAACTTGGACAATAACTTATAAGCAGTCAAGCTGAAAAACATCTGTTGGCTGCAGAAATGTGGTTTCTGAGGAAAATGCAAAGAATACCATGGACAGATAGAAAAACAAATGAACAAGTACTACAGAAGATAAATGAAAATCGTAAATTGATTAGAGAAATTAGACGTAGACAGTCAAAAATTTTTGGACATGTTATGAGAAGAAATGGATTGGAGAACTTGGTGACAACTGGCAAGATCGAAGGGAACAGACCAAGAGGAAGACCGAGAGGAAAATACCTGGATGGCTTGGCCACATGGCATGGACGAGACAGGAACACTGAGCTGATCCACGACGCTGGTGATCGAGTGAAATGGCGAGTCATGACCGCCTACGCTTTCCGGCATGGCACATGATTGATTGATTGAGAGTGATCCGATTCCATACAAGAAAACAATGTCCACCTCGTTCAACAATGCTTACTCCGTCATGGTTGTAATTGGAGGTGGTTCCCCAAAAAATTGATTATAGCATAGTGCCAGGGAATATAAGTTAATGTTGTTTTATGTGGAACGTGTACCAGAATTCGTGTTGTGACATCATTTATCCCAGCAAGGTGAGATTAATTGTTGATGTGGCACGATGGATCAAACCTGAATACTGTGTGAAGAATTTTAGTCTCTCTCTCTCTCTCTCTCTCTCTCTCTCTCTCTCTCTCTCTCTCTCTCTCTCTCTCTCTCTCTCTCTCTCTCTCTCTCTCTCTCTCATCTCTTTCCTCCATCTTCCTTCTACTCTCTTTTTCTAGAGCCTTTCTCCCCCTCCCCCTCCTCTGATTCTTAGACTAACTCACCGTTTAGTCTCTCTCCCTCCTCTCCTTTTCTTTCCCTCAACTTCTCCGTCACTACCAATCTCTTTATCTCATTCTATCTTATCGTTTAATCATTCCACCTCCCCCTACTCTCTCCCCATCCCTCTCTCCTCTCCTTTCCTTTTATTTTTGTCGACTCTTCCGTCCCTCCCCCTCTCTCATTTTCAGGATACGTCACAGTTTAGTCTGATTCCAGCTCCCCCTGCCCCCAACCCCCCATATCCGCCTCTCTAACAACTCTGGTTATAATAATATGCCGATGCATTGTAAAAATAAAAGCAAGGTCAGTAGAGACTGCTTGAACAAGCATTCACAGTGTGAAAGCAGATGAGCCAAGAAACCCTCGAAAGGAATGCCCTGCTCTGCTTCTGGAAGCTGCCCACTCTTAGACCGCATCAACCTGGAGTCAGTCAGTCATGACCGCAGCCATGCAATTATTATTACAGTATTATAGCATACACATATCTGATCGTTGTGTGAAGAGAAGGCGGGTTGCACCTAAGTGGATCTGTTGTCCCATGAGACACTGTGAATGTTACTATACTCTGAGTGCTGATGTTTCCATCATTGATCACCTATGGCTAACAATTGGGATATGGTGTGATTTGATTTTGTTTCAGATACAAGTAAATGTTGTGTGCTTCATGTTCTTGGCACAGCTACATGAATGTTCTGTCTTTCCTCTTCCTTTTCACAGCTACAGACATGAATGTTCTATGTTTCCTCTTTCTTGTCACTGCTATATTTATGAATGTTCTATGTTTCCTCTTCCTGTCACATCTACGTTCAGATACGTTCCGTTGTCTTTTCCTGTCACAGCTACATACATGAATGTTATGTCTTTCCTCTTTCTTTTCACGGCTACAGACGTGAATGTTCTATGTTTCCTCTTCCTGTCACATCTATATTCAGATATGTTCCGTTGTCTTTTCCTGTCACAGCTACAGACATGACTGTTCTGTCTTTCCTCTTCCTTTTCATGGCTACAGTCGTGAATATTCTATGTTTCCTCTTCCTGTCACAGCTGTACTCATGAATGTTCTATATTTCCTCTTCCTGTCACATCTGTACTCATGAATGTTTTGTTTCCTCTTCCTGTCACAGCTATACTCATGAATGTTCTATGTTTCCTCTTCCTGTCACAGCTATACTCATGAATGTTCTATGTTTCCTCTTCCTGTCACAGCTATACTCATGAATGTTCTATGTTTCCTCTTCCTGTCACATCTGTACTCATGAATGTTCTATGTTTCCTCTTCCTGTCACAGCTATACTCATGAATGTTCTATGTTTCCTCTTCCTGTCACATCTGTACTCATGAATGTTTTGTTTCCTCTTCCTGTCACAGCTATACTCATGAATGTTCTATGTTTCCTCTTCCTGTCACATCTGTACTCATGAATGTTCTATGTTTCCTCTTCCTGTCACATCTGTACTCATGAATGTTCTATGTTTCCTCTTCCTGTCACAGCTATACTCATGAATGTTCTATGTTTCCTCTTCCTGTCACATCTGTACTCATGAATGTTCTATGTTTCCTCTTCCTGTCACAGCTATACTCATGAATGTTCTATGTTTCCTCTTCCTGTCACATCTGTACTCATGAATGTTCTATGTTTCCTCTTCCTGTCACAGCTATACTCATGAATGTTCTATGTTTCCTCTTCCTGTCACATCTGTACTCATGAATGTTTTGTTTCCTCTTCCTGTCACAGCTATACTCATGAATGTTCTATGTTTCCTCTTCCTGTCACATCTGTACTCATGAATGTTCTATGTTTCCTCTTCCTGTCACAGCTATACTCATGAATGTTCTATGTTTCCTCTTCCTGTCACATCTGTACTCATGAATGTTCTATGTTTCCTCTTCCTGTCACATCTGTACTCATGAATGTTCTATGTTTCCTCTTCCTGTCACAGCTATACTCATAAATGTTCTATGTTTCCTCTTCCTGTCACAACTGTACTCATGAATGTTCTTCTTCTTCTTCTGCTATCATCCGGAGTTTTTTTTTCGGATGTGATTGCGTTGTGCCTGTTTACAGCAGAGCTGCGTTCTTGCGCCGTTAGGCCGACACATCCGACTTCTGCGGGCATTTGTTGACCGGGTTAACCTTCCCGGCCATGAATGTTCTATGTTTCCTCTTCCTGTCACAACTATACTCATGAATGTTCTATTTTCTTTTCCTGTCACAGCTACAGACATTAAAAAAGGTCACTGGGGCCCATGGGGTCCATTGAGCCCTTGCAGTGTAACTTGTGGGTCAGGCACTGCAACCATGGAGCGTGTGTGGATCCCAGGTCCAGACGAAAAACATTCTAACGAACCTTTTACCTTTACCCAGGTGTTTTCATGTACAGATGAGATCTTCCCTGAATGTCCACGTAAGTTTGATCTGTGCACATGCAAAAAACTGGCCATTATTTTCGATTAATTTGATCTGTACACAGGCAAATAAAAAAAACTGGCCATGTTTTTCCATTAGTTTGATCTATACACAGGCAAATAAACTTGTCATAATTTTCCACTAGTTTGATCTCCAGCTAGGCAACTGGAGGTTATGTTTATTTCCCATATGTTGTTAATATGTCATTTTCTAAGTCACTGATATTCTTAATATGATTTGTTAACTCTTTAAAATGAGGTTTATGTCAATGTTCGGTTAAGGTTTGTCTCTCATAGTTCTCATATACTGTTAAAGTTTGAAGTGGCATTAAAGTTTAAAAGTCTGTTATTTCATGCGCTGTTAAAGTTTGAAAAATTTGTTATTTCATGCACTGTTAAAGTTTGAAAAGTCAGTTGTTACTAAAGTATATCCATATTGTTATCATCATGCGCCAAGTGGCACATCAATCATAAAAATATAAGTAGATCCCTTATCACGGTTTTAGGTTATTTAGTATACGGTGCTAACTCCATATTGTTTAGATTGATTGGCAATCAGTGGTTGTAAACATTAAACAGTTTAAATAACCTTTTTCAAGCCTTAAGGCACATTGGTAATACAGTAAAACATCCATGTTGTTTAGGTCAATCGGCACACAGTGGATGATGGTTAAGCTTTATCCTTTAATCAACAACTCCACATTCGTGTTCTGTCAGATCTAACAGCTGCTAAGCACGACGGATGGCGTCAGATCTGCCTGCAGATGGTGATAGTTAACATTCACCAGCCTTCCCCTCGCCCAGTAGGAGTATCACATTATCGTTGTGATGAGACAGGTTACCTGACCCGCTGGGGAAAACCAATCCTGCTTTCCAGATATTTGCCGTCTGCTAACCCACGGGAAGTGGGTTTATCAGTGTGAGGTTTCACGAGGAAATCTATAACATTTGTGGGAACCCCGTTGTCATAAGTTTTCACGATGGGGGGAACCGCCGTTGTTATCAGGTTTCTCACCAGGAAACCTAGAACACTGAAGGAACCCCCGATGTCATGAGGTTTCTCACCAGGAAATCTAGAGCACCGAAGACACCCCCGATGTCATGGGGTTTCATGAGGAAATCTAGCTCATTGAAGTGACCCCCGGATGTCATGAGGTTTCGCTAGGAAATCTAGAACATTGGGGGAACCCCCGATGTCATGAGGTTTCATGAGGAAATCAAGCACATTGAAGTGACCCCCGGATGTCATGAGGTTTCTTGAGGAAATCAAGCACATTGAAGTGACCCCCGGATGTCATGAGGTTTCGCTAGGAAATCTAGAACATTGGAAGAACTCCCGATGTCATGAGTTTTCATGAGGAAATCAAGCACATTGAAGTGACCCCCGAATGTGATGAGGTTTCATGAGGAAATCTAGAACTTTGGGGGAACCGCTTATGTCATGAGGTTTCATGAGGAAATCAAGCACATTGAAGTGACCCCCGGATGTCATGAAGTTTCATGAGGAAATCAAGCACATTGAAGTGACCCCCGAATGTCATGAGGTTTCGCTAGGAAATCTAGAACTTTGGGGGGAACTCCCTATGTCATGAGGTTTCACGAGGAAATCTAGCCCACTGAAGTGACCCCCGATGTCATGAAGTTTCATGAGGAAATCTGGCACATTGAAGTGACCCCCGAATGTCATGAGGTTTCAAGAGGAAATCTAGCACATTGAAGTGACCACGGAAGGTCATAAGGTTTCATGAGGAAATCTAGCACATTGAAGTGACCTCCGGATGTCATGAGGTTTCATGAGGAAATCTAGCACATTGAAGTGACCCCCGGATGTCATGAGGTTTCGCTAGGAAATCTAGAACATTGGGGGAACCCCCGATGTCATTCAAGTAATGTGCTTATTGGTCAATGTGGAGTCGTAGCACTCCGGACAGAGATCTGGAATGGTCCGTGCCCCAAGCAGTTGTCGGAGAGTGTAGCAGATCAGTAAGTAACTCACTAGTTGTGCGCACTTTGGTTTGATCTCTCAATCAAATCTCCATGTCCGTCATAATCAAAGCACATACATGAATGCATATACACAGCACACAATCAGACACAACATATCACCATTCGCACACCCGAAAGACACTCAAACATAAGACATACACAATCGTAAAATGATTTGTTTGATTTTTTCAGGGATTAGAGATTGAAACATTGAGCACAACCCACTACTGGCAACGCTGATCGTATTCCGGTACGAACCTAAGGCCTTGTCCACGTCAATTTGGAAGCACTAGACTCGAGTTTCGCTCTCGTTTGAGCTCGTCGGTAGTGCATATCCTTGACTATACCCGGGATCAAACCCCGGATCACTGGCCTGTGACGCGGGTGTGCAACCACTAAACCACGCGGCGCACGCTAGACGCAACCAAATTATCACACTAGAATATCGCAACGTCACCTATCGTAGGCTATAGCTCAACATAATTTGATTATTGCTTGCTGGACTTTAGGCGGCCGGGTGTGCCTTACCAGTCGGGAAGACTTGATCATTCGGGGCCACATCGATTGACGGATGCCAGTCGCGGCGATCGGGCAAATTTTGAGCTATAGCCTACGATGTGTAACGTTGTATATTGTAATATTCTAGTATAATAATTTGGTCGCGCCTAGTGTGAGCCGCGTGGTTTAGTGGTTACACACCTGCATCCCACGCTAGTGATCCAGGTTTGATGCCGGGTCCAGTCAAGGATATGCACTACTGACAAACTCAAATGAGACGAAACCCGAGTCTAGTGCTTCCAAATTGACATGGACAAGGCCTTAGGTTCGTACCGGAATACGATCAGCGTTGCCAGTAGTGGATTGTGCTCAATGTTTCAATCTTAAAATGATCACAGTGGAAAGACATAGTGACCTGATAGAAAGGCAAGACAGGGTGACGATGTATAACAAGACATATTAACAACTTAAGAAAAGAAATATTGAAGACGTAGAAAGACAGATATACTGAAAAAGTAGAAAGACAGACATACTGACCAGGTATAAAGATCTACCTTGTTAGCCTGGCCACAAATTGTTGATTTAAATCATAAACGATCCGATAGTTGCACTTCTACAAAGATGACGACGGGCTTTATCCTAGCGACAAAAGATGTCCTGTACAGACGAAGATACGACTTAATAGATAAATATTTTGGCAGGTCCCAATGCTGTACAAAATACATTGTCTTTGTACCCGACAGGCGAGAAAATCCCCAAAGTTCTCGCATAAAAATGGGGGAAAGGAGAATCCAAAGGCATCCCTGTTTTAATCAAACTGACACGTCGTACGGACTTTGAGATCTGAACAGCGAGTAGATTACTCATGTTTTTTTTTTGGAATGGCTTAATGTAAGACGGGCCTGCGTGCCCGATTTGTGACCCTTTGAAGATAAAGTTTGTTCATCCCTTTGTTCCATTCAAAGTGAAAGCAGAAGCTCAGAACAAAATCAACAATGCACGGAAAAAAATATGAGGATGGCGTGATGGTGATTCTAGTGGTAATGATGAAGATGATGATAACAACGACGGCAAATCTCGAATATCAGCTACAACAGATGGAAATGAATGTTTTACAAAAACAGTATGTGAAGAAGAGTGTAGCAAAACCTGATGACGGCTAAAAAATACGATTTACAGTGTGAACATATGACACACATTTCGGGGTTTTTAAAAAAAACAAGACTTACATATATTATATACATCACGTAAACGCTTGTGAATGTTCTCAACAGTTTCCTTCTCTGCAACGATAAATTCTATCACAATTCGCTGCTTATAACGCAGCATTGTGCCTTAAGGCACATTGGGAATACAGTAAAACATCCATGTTATTTAGGTCAATCGGCACACAGTGGATGATGTGGTCAGTATCGTGATGGCATCCTTTATGTCCCAGGTCATTTCCTGGTGTCCATATAGACTAGGCGGACATGATCATCAGATCATCAGGTCAGCATACTAACCATTACACTACTGTGGCTTTCTGCGGGCGATCATGTTCCTCCATAAACATCTGCAGTGTCTTCGTAAACTCAGCTACTGATGATCTTCTGCCTCTATGTCAGCCTGTCAGCCTATGCGGTATTCTCGCCGATGGTCAGTCTCAGCCTCTCTGAGTTTATATGATAGTGCCTATGTGAAACCTCACTTAAAGAGACGAAAGCAAATACCTATTTAGGCAGCAATGTAGACAAATATATAGGAACAGATGTAGATTATAAAGTAAGGATACAAAAAGCGGGAGGGGCACTTATAGCATGAGAAAATTTGGCGAAGTTCAGAGAAATTAAATTTAGCAACAAATTTGGAATATTTAATTCTAAGATTATTTGAGTAAAACTATATGGATCAGAAACATGGAGAAGGATTAAAATGATTATAAGTATTAAAATAAACTTTAAACATTCATTAATTGGTGCCAATTGATGACTAAAATGGTACGACAGAATCAAAAATATGTAGTTCATCGAGAATAATACACTTTTGATTTTGTCAAGAAAAGATGGTCCCAGGAAACATTACTTCAAACAACTTCTCAACATCCCATCAGATGTCACAGGAATTCAAGAAATCGACACAGATGCCACCGCGAAGAACTAGAACCAGACATACTGAAAGAAGAAATTATAGAAGCCGTCAGATTAGTCCCATTGAAGAAATCACCGGGACAAAATGAAATACCAAATGAACTAATTAAAGCAGCAAGAGTAGTAGGAAAAGCATGGCTACATAGATTATTCAACCATGTTTGGGTAGAATAACAGACACCACGAGAATGGGGAAACGCCACAATTATCCCAATTTGGAAAAACAAAGTCAGCAAAAGAGACTGCGCACAATATAGAGGACTTTGCCTTTTGAGTCATACTAGCAAAACATTTTGCAAAATTCTTGAGAAAAAATTACGAACTACTATAGAACCCAAGCTAAGTGAAACACAACTTGGATTTAGGAAAAACAAAGGATGGACAGATACCATTTTTGCCCTTAGACAACTTATAGAAAAAATCAATCGAATTAAATGAAACACTCTACTTAGCCTTTGTCGACTAAGAATAGGCATTTGATAGAGTAGATAGAAACAAGCCGTGGGAAATCTTTAAAAAATTTGGAGTGAGTACACATCTAACAAACTTATGTAGAAGCTTATACAACAACAGTGAATCCATAGTGAGAGCAACTGGAGGACACTCAGAACCCTTCACCATAAGATCCGGAGTGCGGCAAGGTTGTGTCCTGTCCCCTCTCTTGTTCATAATTTATATAGATAACATATGTAAAGAAACCAGCCAAACAGAGACTGCATAAACACCGCATGATGAGAACATAAAAGAAGAACCTCTGCAAATTACACCATGAGAGAACTTCTGTTTGCGGACGACCAAGCACTAAAAGCAAAATCAGAAGCTGAATTACAAGACCACATGAACAGTCTAAATGAAATGTGTAGGGAACATAACATGAAAATTAGCACAAGTAAAACAGAGGTAATGACTATAACTAAAGAAGAAAAAAGAGATGGGCCCAGAACCATATACATTAACATACTATGAAGGCCTACAGATGAGGTCTTGACCCCCTATTGACACTTTCTGTCCCAATCTAATCCAATGCGTGCTTGGCTGTCCTGTATACATGTCAACCATATTATGCTTGATTGTACTGCTTATGTTTAGCCAGAGAATACTAAGAAATCTGACAACAGATTAATTTTTTATACAACGTTATTAGTAAGGATCTTCATCTATGCACACTGGACATGTCCATAGATACTCCAGTCTCCTCCTTAAAATGCCTGTATGTGTACAGCGATTGATTACAACAGTTCTGTGTAGAATTGATCAAATGGCTTCTGTCCTTAGGAAAATGTTTGTCTGGTGGCACCCCACCTCACTCCCATTTCCCTCCCACCTCACTCCCATCTCCCTCCCACCTTACTCCCATCTACCTCCCACCTCACTCCCATCTCCCTCCCACCTCACTCCCACCTCCATCCCCCCATTCTGGACAAGGAAGTAGACTTCCAGGTGTCCTTAACTGATTAATTGCCATGGGTTTATTAATCGTCTTATGTGACTTTTCGTATCTGCCAATGGCTTATATACATCAGTTTTCCCAACCCCATTTAATTTGATAGTTAATACAACATGTCTGCTGCCATATTAACAACTTTTTATTCATAACTGTGACACACTCCTACCTTTCATTTTCCGATATCCAGTTTTGATTGGTCCAAACCCACTTTTTTGTCTGGCACTGAATCTGTTACAGTCATATGTTCGTCCTGCATCACATATGGCATTGATCATGTTGGCCCATCCATTGCCCTTCCTTCCTCGATCATCGCCCTCCAACAGATCAGCCCGCTCCTTACCTTTCATGCCTGAGTGACCCAGTACATAGATGAAAATATAACTGGGTCTGTTGTGATGTCTGCAGTATGTTGAACCACTCATGTCACATGAGGCTTCTTGGGTATGTTCATAGGTCGCTAAGTATACGTGCACAAGAGGCAAGTCTACACCTTCTTGGGTATGTTCATAGGTCGCTTAGTATACGTGCACTTGAGTAATTCTGCATGTCGAGCACATTTAACAGATTCAGTGGCAAACAAAAATAATAGATTTGGACCAAACAAAAATGGATGGTGGGAAATGGGAAGTAGGGGTTTGTCACAGTTATGGCTTACAAGTTGTAATTATAGTAGCAGATGTTTATTATAACACAATGACAACATGTCAGCAGTATATAAGCCCATGGCAGATACAAGAAGCCATTTAAGTCAATTAATCATCCTATGGCACTTGGTCAGTTAATGCAATGGTTCCTGTTATTGTTTCAACTTTGAGGCTGCTTGTTGCAAAAGCGCCACTTCCTTCCTTTATGGCTTCGGATCTCTATCTTGCTGAGAATGCCCATGCATTCTGCTTGCCATGAACCACATACAGTCATCCCAAAACAGCACTACATCGCCAGCGTTTTCATGTAGTAATATTTTGACCTCAGTGTCAACTGCAGCTGGATCTTTTTACTACATGTTTATATTTGTTCCCTGGGAAAGTAATTAACTCCTGATTTTGTTATTCTTTATTATCCCCATTAGCAGCCGCTGGCAACCTTCTCAGACTGAGGGAGGCAAACAATGGTTATTATTTACATTGCTGGATAATTGTTACTTGCGTTTGTTTTATCAAAGCAGTTATTTATTTTGACAATGTATTTGTATTGCCAGAATGGTTCATATGCTAAAGTCTGCCTAAATTGGCTTGGATGTATAGTTATTGTTGAATCCCTGAGTCCCGGGAAGATTAACCCGGTCTCAGAAGTCGGATGTGTCGGCCTAATGGCGCAAGAACACAGCTCTGCTGTAAACAGGCACAACACAATCACGTCCGAAAAAACTCTCCGGATTAATGCAGAAGAAGAAGAAGAAGAATCCCTGAGTTGAAGAAGGAAAAGCCAACGACGATTGGAATTGGTCTCCTTAGCTCATAACATTGTGATATAAAATTGTGGAATTATCTGTATTTAGCACATTATTTTGTATGAGGTGGTTTATCATTTTAAAATTCATTTCAGAAAATGGGACCTGGTCAGGTTGGGGAGCTTGGAGTGGGTGTACCAAGGTTTGTGGAGTAGGTATGAGGGAGAGGCACAGAGAGTGTCGAGGTGTGATGTACGGAGGGCGGCCGTGCGACGGGGACAAGTTTAGCAAGGAGGACTGCAACAGAGAACCGTGCCCTCGTGAGTTAATCAAATAACATTTCATGTTTTTTAGGCTTATGTGTGAATGTTGTTATTTCAGTGAGTGTCATTTGTCTGTGGGTATTCTATGTCGTGATTACATTGGCATCTGTAAAGAAAGTAGTTTGCCATAGCTTTCCTTCTTAGCAGTAACCATACCGGTTGATGACTGTAGCCATTGTCTCCAAAAAGAGATCCTCTTACTAGCGTTGTGAAATTGGAGACCATAACATACAACAATCTGTAGTTGCTTTTTAATTTCATCCACCTCTTGTACCCATGGCTTCACATTAACCTGACAGGGTGTCACAAAATGAAACCGTGCGTTTACCCAGCTGATTGTTAGGGAGGATTTTTTGATTAACCGGACTATCTGCTAAGCAACCAGTGTTTCAACTAATACAGAGAAAACATTCATAGTTGGGGCTGCACGTGTTTCCAAAAACAGGTCGGGCAGAAATAACAGTTGTACTTGTACATATGGTTGACGGATTGGCCACCCTCGGAAGTGCGGGAAACGAATCCCGACATCGCCTTGACAAGTTTGTCAACATTTGAATACAGATGGAAGCAGTGGGGTCATAGTGGCAATCGGATGTTGACCGTCACCTGTCGGACAAAATTAACAAGTGGAAGATGTATAGAGGGAGTGAGTGCGCTGAATCATACATCTCGTTGACAAGTCAAAAACATATCAGAGGGAAAACGGAAGTACTTAGCACGGAAGTAACAGTACATAGGTCAATTCGTAGTTTCCGGAACATCGAGAAGATTGACAGCTGGTTATTTGCCACTATTGTTGGGATCATACAGGAACTCGCTGGCTTGTTTTGGGAATCTACACAATTGATGACAACTTTGACAATGACTCAAGCCAGGAAAAATCGATTCCTGACAATGGATGATATGCGCAAATAACACCTGCAGGACGTCACCCATATCACGTGACCAATTTTAGTAGTTTGCCAGAAAACCATGATTGGAGATGGGGAGTTGACCAAGAACCGTGGATTATGATGGACGTGTTTGTGGGAGAGCTCTACAGTGTTAGATTAATTTAAGATTAACTAGCATGTGCCGTTATGGCAAAGTGTAGTAGCCATCCCGGGAATGAGGCGGTTTTTACATAAGGTAGTCAATATAGTCTATTAGTTCTAATTAATATAGACTGTAGCCTTGGTAAACTATAGTGTGATGATTAGCACTGTTAGTGGAAACTAGTTAGAGTAGAATAGTGATATTAGCTCTGCTAGTTAAGAATAGATTAGTGAAGTGTTGATAAGCTTTACTAGTTGAGAATTGAGTAATGAGGGATAATTGGGATCTTCCCGTAGGTGTCCCTGGTGGGCGGGGTTCCGCATTCTGTTTGCTGATTTTTTCTTTGTCATAGCCTGATTCGGCTCTAGGTGGGTAGCTAATCTGCTCTATGACTAATTCTAGTTAGCTAAAGATCATTAAGCAAGGTGATAGGCTTACACTCAGCCGAAGGGATCAGTGACTAGTACTATCACCAGATGTGTTGTTTCTATCCTAGGTTCCCTACCAGATCCAAGGAAACTCTACAAGTTTTGGGAAAGAATTAAAAAACCCATTCTGAAGAACACCAGTTCAAGAGTCAATAAAGTTGCATACAGAAACATAACTTACGCTAGAAGGAAATTGATTCATCAAAGAGAGTGATGCATATTGATGCACCACACAGCATTAGACAGTAGTAACGAACCGAGAACCGGCTAAGAGTACCTAATGTTAGTACAGTAACAATTAACATTAGTAATTAGCACTTATGGACTGAATGGTTCGATGTGCAACGAGGATGATCTGTCGACTAACTAACTAACTAACTAACTGCGTACACACTGCAAAAGACTTGTGCAGTTTGTTTAGGAACATTAGGAACGGACATTGTGTAGAGTGCAACCGGTCCCTGATTAACTCTTAATACCACCGGTGTCTATTTCGGATGTTCATGAAATTGGATTACCAGAGGTCTACAGAGGCAAAGCATTATCCGGCAAGATGGTTCCGGCAACGGGTGAGACGTACTTGTTCTGACGTAACGTGCTGTGGTCTATCTTTGCTGTGATCAGCTGACTGAGTTGATGTCTGAGAGACAGAGTCTACACACTTTATAGAACACGTCACACATTTTCTTCGCATACACGTCTCATACACGTTACACTTTTATTTTAATAAATTAATCTTTATTAATTTCTAGAAGCAAGAGTTGTTGAGTATGTTGCGTTGGGGAAGTATGAGAAGGGGGCATAGTACGACAGTGCGAGAGTGATAGGAAAAGGTGTCCATAGGCTGATGGAGTGTGTTGGACGGAAGCGGGTGGATTCTCCAGAATATTGAGGGGAAAAAAAAAATAATATTATAATGTGGGTGTCGGATCTCCTCACTCCAGGGACGACACTTTAAAGGAGGACACGACATTATTGGGGGCTCGTAAACGTGATATTTGGACAGCGGGATCTCTCGTAAACGTGATCTTTGGACAGCGGGATCTCTCGTAAACGGGATCTTTGGACAGCGGGATCTCCCGTAAACGGAATCCTTGGACAGCGAGATCTCCTGCAAGCAGGAACCTTTGACAGTGGGATCTTCTGACAACAGGGTCTTTTGACACGGGATCCTTGGTTATAAGAGGGAGATATCATTTTGGAGAATCCAGCTAGAGTGAATGTGGATAGGGGTTAGGACTAATTAATATCTTACCTGTTCACACTTCACACGTCTGCATAGGTCTGTGGTCCTGATTCTACTCTTGGCACTGAGTGAATGTGCTGTGTGTGGTAATATCTAGATTTATAGTACTTGTTCATATATCTGTATAGTAATTTGCAGTTATATTGTACTAGACCTGCTAGCTTACCTCTCTGTATAATGGCCACCCCTAAACTTAGCACGTTAGAATTAAAGGCAAGGGGGGAAGAAATGGGATTGGCTGGGTCTTCTCTAACGGATTACATACAGGAAGTGGAGAGAGAGTATCGTCAAGCGGAAAGGGAAGATCGAAAGGCCGAGTTGGAATTGAGAAGGATGGAATTGGAAGCTGAGCAAGCAGCTAGGAAATTTGAAGCTGAGCAAGCAGCTAGGAAATTAGAAGCTGAACAGGAAGCACAGAAGAGGGAGCACGAGTACCGGATGAGGGAACTCGAGTTGAAGAGTCAATCTAATGGAGAAACTGAGGGAGCAGTTGGAAGTTCCTCCATCCCAGGCTCAACACCAGTAGGTGGACATGGGTACCATGCCATGAAGTTTCCTTTGGCGGTCTACGAGGAGGACAAAGAGAAGATTGACCAGTACCTTCAACGCTTCGAGGCTATGTCGGTTGCTATGGGTCTGGAGCGTAACAAATGGAATCTTAAGCTATCCCAGGGATTACGCGGGACCGGATACGAGGTTTATTCTCGCCTGCCACCAGGACATGAGAACAATTATGACGAGTTAAAGACGGCTCTGCTGAAACGATTCGAGGTTACGTCACATACCTACCGGAAAAAATTTCGAGCAGCGAAACGAGAACCGGGGGAGTTGTTTGCCGCCTACAGTTTGCGTCTAAAATCGTATCTCCATAAGTGGATGGATTTGGCTGGGTTCGCACATGACTATGAGAGTCTGGAAGAGCTCATGGTGGTCGACCAGCTGAAGAAGCAAATGTCTAAACCTCTCAGGACGTTCCTGGGAGAACAAGGAGCGGAACGTATTGACCTCGTGACTAAATTAGCAGAACGGTTCGTCGAGGTACATGGGGAGGCAGGGGAAAACCTTTCCACCAACACCAAAAGTCAAGAGAAACATGACAAGAAGAAAACCAAAAACTCAGGAACAAAAAAGTGGGAACCTTATGTGCAAAAATCAGAGGATAGTTCAGAGAAGAAGAAGGGGGGAAGCAAGAGCACTTCAAGCTCTACACCTAAACGACCGTGGTCGAAGAAGTGGTGTTCAATTTGTAAGTCACCCTCTCACAATACGAGGGACTGCAAATCGAAGGCTAAGAACCCTCACTTCGCAGCATGTCAAGTGACTTCCAAGGAGGTTGTCACGGAAAATGCCAAGGTCAACAAGGAAGCTCGCCACCAGGAGAGCTCACTCAAGTCTGGCAATAGAAAATCTAGGACAGGGAAATGGTGCAACCAATGCAAGTCAAACACGCACAATGCTATTGACTGCAGGGGAAAGTCAGGAGACACTCAATTCGTCGTGTGCTCAGGAAAACCTAAGGTGGAGCCCACCGAACAGGTCGAGGCCGAGGAGGAGACTCCAGACCAGGAAAAACCACCTGTAGTGGAATTGGTAGAGGTTAACGGTCGTCAAGTGGAGTGTTTATACGACACAGCACTGGACGGGGAGGCCGTGATTTCTGCGGATCTGGTACATCCAGAACAATTCACAGGTGAAACCTTGGATATACAGCCTGCACAGAAGAGTGCTGTAACCATGAAGTTGCCTATTGCTAATGTGGAGATTCGGTCAAGGTACGTCACCGGCACCATCAAGGCCGCTGTATTGACCGATCCCATTTTTCCAGTCATCCTAGGTTGCCGGTATGTCTTTCTGGGAATGCCCAGGGAGCCAATTCATATGGGAGCAATGCAGACTCGCTCTCAGACGAAAACGGAAGAGGCAGATGCAATTGTGACTAACCCAATGCCGGGGGAGCTACGAACTGCCCAGAGTGAGGATGATACTTTACGTCCTTGCTACAAAAAGCTGCGGAAAAGTGCTGATCCACCAGGACGGGGGCAGTATTACATGAAGAATAGGATAGTCTACAGGAGAGCAGGAAGGGGAGACAACCTATACGGTCAGTTGGTCGTCCCGAAAGCTCACAGGTCCCAGATTCTTCATATGGGGCATACCATCTCCTTTAGTGGACACATGGGTATTGCCGCCACCATGCAGCGGATTTCCTGCCACTACTATTGGCCGGGAATGACAGATGATGTGCGTCGGTATGTGAAGTCCTGCCCTGAGTGCCAGAGGGTGGCACCGAAACACTGGACAGCACCGGTGATGTTGGGTGAGATGCCCAGCATGAACTCTCCTTTCGAGAGGGTAGCCATCGATATCGTGGGTCCACTTCCCAGGACTAGGAAGAGGAACATGTATATACTCACAATGGTGGATTGCTGTACAATGTGGGGTGAGGCGATACCGTTGACCACGATTGACTCGAAAAGAGTGGCGGACGCACTGATGGAGGCCTTTACCAGATTAGGCTTTCCGGATCAAATTCTGACGGATAATGGATCTCAGTTTTGTGGAAAACTCATGGAGGAGGTATTTAGGGTGTTTCACTCTAACCACATACATACCAGCCCTTACCACCCTCAAGCCAATGGACAAGTAGAGCGTTTCAACGGCACGTTGATGACAATGCTCAGGAAATTAGCGCAGGAAAAACCTGATAGGTGGGATGAATATATCCCAGCAGCACTCTTTGCCTATCGGGAAGTTCCTCATGGCTCAACAGGACTACCACCCGCTACGTTGCTGTTTGGTCGTCCAATCAAAGGACCGTTGGAAGCCATGTTGAGGAGTTGGACTGAAGAGGGGACGTCAGAAGAAGTGATCTCATCCTATCAATACGTGGAGGAACTGAAAGAAAAACTCCATAAGGGATGGACTCTGGCAAATCAAAACTTGAAAAAGGCCAGGAAAAGACATGCGGCTTACTACAACCGTAGGTCTAAAGAAAGATCTCTAGAGGTGGGAGATAAAGTCTTGTTGCTACTCCCAACGGGAAACAACAAACTGGAGATAGGTTGGCAAGGACCATTTCCCGTGGAAAGGGTGATATCCAGAACCAACTATCAGATCCGGATCCGGGGAAAGTCGAAGATTTTCCATATCAATCTCTTGCGGAAATACGAAGAGAGACCCGGAGACAAGGCAGCTCACCTCATGGCAATGGCAGTTGCAGTGGAGACAGAAGTGGGAACCAGCGAGGGCAGGGAATATCCCTTGGAACACCAGGAAACCTATAGGGATGTGCAAGTGAACCCTGATCTGACCTCCCGGGAGAGGGAAAGGATAACCCAGGTTCTCAAGTCTCATAAGGAGATACTGACGGATAAACCAGGACGAACGAGGTTGGTGGAGTTCGAGATGACTTTGACCACACAGGAGCCTGTTCGCCAAAAGGTTTACCCAGTGCCATTCTCTAAAGAAAAGGCCCTGGAGGAGGAAATAAAAAAATTGCTGGAGGATGACGTGATTGCACCATCCACATCCCCATACAATGCGGGGGTAGTTTTGTTACGCAAACCAAGTGGAGAACACAGGTTGTGTATAGATTACCGACTTCTGAACAGTCATACACAATTTCAGGTGGAACCTTTGCCGAATCCAACTCAGTTATTCGCTAGGCTCAATAAGGCTCGATACTTTTCAAAGGTGGATCTGAGTCGGGGGTATTATCAGATACCAGTCAAACCGGAGATTCGACCACTGTTAGCTTTCAGTACACCCAGTGGACACTACGAATTCAAAGTCATGCCCTTTGGACTCAGCAATGCACCCAGTGTGTTTACACGCATGATGAGGACTTTACTAGATCCGTTACAGGATCCATCCATCATCTCATTCATGGATGATATTCTGATTTCCAGTGACAGCTTGGATGACCACTTACAATCCTTGGAGAGAGTGTTTAATAGACTCAAGGAAGCAGGGCTTACTGCTCGTCCAACCAAGTGCATGATTGGTTACCAGACTCTGGAATTTCTAGGCCACACCATCACTCCAGGACACATTGTTCCAGAAGAGAAGAACCTGGAGAAAATCAGAAATGCACCAAGGCCAAAAACGAAGAAGGATGTGCGATCTTTTCTCTCGTTGTGTGGGTTCTACCACAAATTTATCCCACATTTCACTGAACTGGGAGCTCCGTTGACGGAAACCTTGAAAAAGGGATTCCCGGACCAAATCATTTGGACACCAGAATGTGAGAATGCCTATAGTCAGTTAAAGGAGGCATTGGTCAGCAAACCTGTATTACAGCTCCCTGACCTTTCCAAACAATTTGTGTTGAGAACGGATGCGAGTGCGATTGGAATTGGAGCCGCTTTGTTACAGGAAGGAAAAGACGATGCTTCGGTTTTGAAACCTGTGGCATACGCAAGCAAGAAATTACTACAGGCGGAGAGGAATTATTCAACCGTCGAGAGAGAGTGCTTGTCCCTCGTATGGGCAGTGCAAAAATTTCAGCCATATTTGTATGGAGTTAAGTTTCGGGTCCAGTCGGATCATCAGCCCCTGATGTTCCTGGCTACTTCTCAGAAGCTCAACGCACGTTTGATGCGGTGGTCGTTGTTACTTCAACCTTATAATTTCACCGTGGAGTACATTCCTGGGAAGGAAAATGTTGGAGCGGATTTCTTATCAAGACACCCAGCTCCTGAAGAAGAAGAATGAATCATCTGGATTAAACTCACGGTGGAGAAGAGTGAGATGGACTACTCTCTTAAGAGGGGGCCTATGTCACAAAATGAAACCGTGCGTTTACCCAGCTGATTGTTAGGGAGGATTTTTTGATTAACCGGACTATCTGCTAAGCAACCAGTGTTTCAACTAATACAGAGAAAACATTCATAGTTGGGGCTGCACGTGTTTCCAAAAACAGGTCGGGCAGAAATAACAGTTGTACTTGTACATATGGTTGACGGATTGGCCACCCTCGGAAGTGCGGGAAACGAATCCCGACATCGCCTTGACAAGTTTGTCAACATTTGAATACAGATGGAAGCAGTGGGGTCATAGTGGCAATCGGATGTTGACCGTCACCTGTCGGACAAAATTAACAAGTGGAAGATGTATAGAGGGAGTGAGTGCGCTGAATCATACATCTCGTTGACAAGTCAAAAACATATCAGAGGGAAAACGGAAGTACTTAGCACGGAAGTAACAGTACATAGGTCAATTCGTAGTTTCCGGAACATCGAGAAGATTGACAGCTGGTTATTTGCCACTATTGTTGGGATCATACAGGAACTCGCTGGCTTGTTTTGGGAATCTAAACAATTGATGACAACTTTGACAATGACTCAAGCCAGGAAAAATCGATTCCTGACAATGGATGATATGCGCAAATAACACCTGCAGGACGTCACCCATATCACGTGACCAATTTTAGTAGTTTGCCAGAAAACCATGATTGGAGATGGGGAGTTGACCAAGAACCGTGGATTATGATGGACGTGTTTGTGGGAGAGCTCTACAGTGTTAGATTAATTTAAGATTAACTAGCATGTGCCGTTATGGCAAAGTGTAGTAGCCATCCCGGGAATGAGGCGGTTTTTACATAAGGTAGTCAATATAGTCTATTAGTTCTAATTAATATAGACTGTAGCCTTGGTAAACTATAGTGTGATGATTAGCACTGTTAGTGAAAACTAGTTAGAGTAGAATAGTGATATTAGCTCTGCTAGTTAAGAATAGATTAGTGAAGTGTTGATAAGCTTTACTAGTTGAGAATTGAGTAATGAGGGATAATTGGGATCTTCCCGTAGGTGTCCCTGGTGGGCGGGGTTCCGCATTCTGTTTGCTGATTTTTTCTTTGTCATAGCCTGATTCGGCTCTAGGTGGGTAGCTAATCTGCTCTATGACTAATTCTAGTTAGCTAAAGATCATTAAGCAAGGTGATAGGCTTACACTCAGCCGAAGGGATCAGTGACTAGTACTATCACCAGATGTGTTGTTTCTATCCTAGGTTCCCTACCAGATCCAAGGAAACTCTACAAGTTTTGGGAAAGAATTAAAAAACCCATTCTGAAGAACACCAGTTCAAGAGTCAATAAAGTTGCATACAGAAACATAACTTACGCTAGAAGGAAATTGATTCATCAAAGAGAGTGATGCATATTGATGCACCACACAGCATTAGACAGTAGTAGCGAACCGAGAACCGGCTAAGAGTACCTAGTGTTAGTACAGTAACAATTAACATTAGTAATTAGCACTTATGGACTGAATGGTTCGATGTGCAACGAGGATGATCTGTCGACTAACTAACTAACTAACTAACTGCGTACACACTGCAAAAGACTTGTGCAGTTTGTTTAGGAACATTAGGAACGGACATTGTGTAGAGTGCAACCGGTCCCTGATTAACTCTTAATACCACCGGTGTCTATTTCGGATGTTCATGAAATTGGATTACCAGAGGTCTACAGAGGCAAAGCATTATCCGGCAAGATGGTTCCGGCAACGGGTGAGACGTACTTGTTCTGACGTAACGTGCTGTGGTCTATCTTTGCTGTGATCAGCTGACTGAGTTGATGTCTGAGAGACAGAGTCTACACACTTTATAGAACACGTCACACATTTTCTTCGCATACACGTCTCATACACGTTACACTTTTATTTTAATAAATTAATCTTTATTAATTTCTAGAAGCAAGAGTTGTTGAGTATGTTGCGTTGGGGAAGTATGAGAAGGGGGCATAGTACGACAGTGTGAGAGTGATAGGAAAAGGTGTCCATAGGCTGATGGAGTGTGTTGGACGGAAGCGGGTGGATTCTCCAGAATATTGAGGGGGAAAAAAAAAATAATATTATAATGTGGGTGTCGGATCTCCTCACTCCAGGGACGACACTTTAAAGGAGGACACGACACAGGGGGTCTAAACAGATATTCCGCCTTGCCCAAGGGTTCCTGTAGGTTAGCGGAGGGAAGGGGTACCTTACTTCTTTGATTGGGGATAACCCTATCCTGACACCCATGATAGCCTAAAAAAGCACTCTTTTCTTCATTGACTACACATAGGCTTTTGATAAAGTAAGTCATGTCAGTCTCCCTGGCCAAGAGGTTAGCGACATTGTTCGTAATCCCGTATATCCATGTGGGGAAAACAGTAGCTGCAAGAATCGGCAGCGGTTCGCACCACGCTGGTAACTTACAGGGGGTATGTGAGCCGGTCATTCAGAAAGCAATGCAAACTACTGAACGTAAAACTTGCCTAGTACATCAACAGCAGCTGAAAAATGCTGGTGTTGACTGCAACGTTCTGTATGGGATATGCAACATTTAAAAAAAAATGTCATGTCAACATTATGAACATGCTTGCAGATCTACACATTGATGAAAAAGACCTTGGCTTATAAAATACATACATTGGAAACAACAAGCTGCCATAAAGATTGATAATGAAGCAGGTCATAATCAGCCTGTTAAGAGAAGAGTGTGATAGGGATGTGTAATGTCTCGAGATCACTTTCCCTATACAGTGAACATATTTTTTTTAAATTTAGAAGATATGAGAGGAATCACCATTGGGGGACATAACATCAATAACATTAGATATGCAGGTGATACCGATTTAACTGCAGACAATGAGCAGGATCTGCAACATTTAGTGGATAAGCTTGTTATACTCAGTGTACAACTTGGGCTAGAATTAAATTGTAAAAAGACAGAGATGATGGTCATCACTAAGAAGAAAGAAATACCACAATGTAATATAAGGGTGCCGGCTTCCTGGCCTAGAGGCTAGCAACTTTTCTCCGTAATCTCGTATACTCTCGTATGTAACATAACGAAGGTGAGAATCAGCAGTGGTTCGAATCGCGTCGGTAACTTAGGGGTATGTGAGCCGGCCGCTCAGAAAGCAATGGCAAACTACTGAGCGTACTCTTG
This sequence comes from Cepaea hortensis, assembly GCA_963921405.1. Taxonomy (NCBI): domain Eukaryota; kingdom Metazoa; phylum Mollusca; class Gastropoda; order Stylommatophora; family Helicidae; genus Cepaea; species Cepaea hortensis. The sequence goes on from OY992888.1 coordinate 39,972,475, forward strand.
CCAAGAAATCAACAATCAGCTGAAAGATGCTGATGTTGACAGCGATGTCCTGTAAAGGATATGCAAAACAATATAAGGGTAAATGGTAATATTCTTAAACAAGTTAATCGGTACATCTATCTCGGAACAGTCATAACATCTGATGGGAGGTTGTCTTGAAAAGATTAGAACAAGAATCGCCGCGGCAAAAATAGAATTTTGCAAGATGGAAAACATACTGACCAATAAAAAGATGTCAACTGCAATGAGAAAAAGAGTGTTGAAGTCACAAACAATTTAGTGCCTGGTATTTTTCACTGCATCTGGTTAGATGCATACTGCCGCATTATATATCTTATAAAGTTAACAAATGAATAATAATTTGGTTTAAAATAGACGCAGGTATTGTTTGAGCAAGGAGCATTTGTTATCCTCACACTAATTTCAAATTTAATCGCAGCTAGATATCAGTGCAAAGCGTTACTTTGCATTAGCAGTCGTGAGTCGGACTTTAAAGTAAGTGATTATGATTCTGAAAATGTGTTTGTAAATTGCCGTATAGATGACGGAAAATCACAAACAACATGCTGTATTTTGTAAATATTTGTGTTCATATATGGATTACCAACAACAATCACGTGAGTAACATATTCTGCATGCTTTTCCCTTCATTATGTTGTTTATTTAACTAAAATCGGTTTGACTAACACCTTATTTGTGATGTTTTTACTAACGCGACCCAAATTTTACCGAACCTGAAAAAATCTTGCCCGTTCAGGGCTACAAAACGGACAAGCGTCTGCCCTGTAAAGGGTTAAAATGAGCTCTTTCTGTTAGCACAAAAGTGACTGGAAGAGCCTAATTGCTAATGCTTCACTGTATTTGAGCAATTGTTTATTGTTCGTTAAATACAGTAGGCTATACAAAATGATTTTTCTTTGTTGACATTGTGAGGGTAGTTTATGAGATGTTGAGAAATCACTGGTGAGGTCATTTTATAACCTGTCGGCTGCACTGGCATTCCTGAACATTGATTAACTCTTTTCGGCTACTCAATTTACTAATGTCTTTCCGGTCTACTTATGTTAGTTGCTTGGCACTCACACTGGAATTGATAAATGCAGTCTGATTGGGTGTACGGAAACAATGGTTCTGTTACAGATGGAGTAGGTATCGGGGTGGTTTTATACATTTATACATGATCATTGTTTCAGCGCCGGCTTCCTGGCCTAGAGGTTATCGACTTTTCTCCGTAATCTCGTATACTCTCGTAAGTAACGTGACGACGGTGAGAATCAGCAGTGGTTCGAATTGCGTCAGTAACTTAAGGGGTATGTGAGCCGATCGCTCAGAAAGCAATGGCAAACTACTGAGTAAGCAATGTCCTGTAAAGGATATGCAAACAATTTTTTTTTTAAATTGTTTCAGCAGCAATGAATATTTGGCTTACTGAAGAAACACTTGAAGTTTGAGGACTGATGATTCAGTGCAATGCACGAAGAAATAATGTTGATGAATCAATTGAAGAGGAATTTTAGATGAAACTTCAAAGTGTTATGGGTAATCAGAGAAATGGCGGCATCAAAATTTTTATGGGTGACCTAAATGCCAAGATAGGGTCGGATAACATTGGGTATTAAAAGATCATGGAGAAAACATGGACAATGGTTAATGAACTAAAATGGAGAATTATTCAACATTTTTCCTGCAGTGATTTAATGTGTCATAGGCAGAAGAGTCCACACATTACCGGCTATGGACAACAATCTTTTTCAAATTAATTTCCTACATGTGGCTGATTTGGTCATAGGATTATTAATCTGAGGCTGGGATGGACCCTAATTATAACTTCTCTTCCGAGGCTGACCAGTGTAGAGGTAATGGGAAAAGGACAGATTAAAGAACATATAAAGCAGCATACTAAATTTAGCCCATGCTGTGTGTTTTTGAAAGGTATAACTCCATTTTACAAACTATTGTCTGTCAAGATGGCAAGGTGCCGATATATTAGAAACATTGAAATCAATACTAAAATGTTGACTTCTCGTCCTTGACTTGGGGATGCAAATTACAAGACCCTCGGAAGTCAGAGTGGGTTTTCCTGATGACAAGGGACACTGGTAATAGGGAAAGCTAAACCACATGCAAAATTCAGTCAAGTGCTACTAGTAGTACCATGTGTGGACTACACTTGAGTTAAAAATGAGTGAGCGCAATAACAACAAATACATTCAAATAACTAAGGAGTGATTTACGGTCACAGTCTCTAACAAGCCAACAGTCTCTAATGTCAAAATTAGTACAGCTATAAGGATCAGAAACATGGGTAATGATAAAATAGTTACTAATGGATCAGAAACATGGGTAATGATAAAATAGTTACTAATGATCAGAAACATGGGTAATGATAAAATAGTTACTAATGGATCAGAAACATGGGTAATGATAAAATAGTTACTAATGATCAGAAACATGGGTAATGATAAAATAGTTACTAATGGATCAGAAACATGGGTAATGATAAAATAGTTACTAATGGATCAGAAACATGGGTAATGATAAAATAGTTACTAATGGATCAGAAACATGGGTAATGATAAAATAATTACTAATGGACTTTTTGATTTTAATGTTGCATGTCCTTTGCAGGATTTTGCGATCATGATTGATTTATTTTTCAGTTAAAAAGGTATGACAGACTAATTCATGTGGAGCCTAGAGAGAGAACTCAATAGCTTCCAGGAAATCAAGAGAGGGAAAGACTGTGGGCACACACTGAGAAAACCAGAGAACAAAATAACTAAAGAGTTCTTTTACCTGAACTCACATGGTAAATGAAATTGGGGGAGGCCAAACAAGACACAGAGAACAGAATTAGAGACAGAAATGAATATTATGGGGAGGGCATGAAGTAAGCTGCAGGAAATAGCAATAGACTTGGTGTGAGTTGGTTTAGTTCCAACTCTCCAGTAGGTGACAAAGGGTAGGAGAGAGAGAAAGAGATGGCGTATAGAGCTGCTGTCATTGTGTAAGTTAACCATTTCTTGTTCCACTTCAGCTCTGCCAAAAGATTTTGACATGTCCCAGTGTGAGGATGAGGCAAATTTCACATGTTCCAGCAAGAAAATGTGCATTCCGATCAGCCAAAAATGTGATGCCACTGTCCAGTGCCATGATGGTAGTGATGAGGAGGGCTGCCCCAGCTTCAGCATACTGTGGGGTAAAAATATCCGCTACGACTTGTCCATGGGAAGAAATCGTGAGTTCAGTGTTTCCTGTGTTGTCTTTTTTCTGGATCCATATGTGGATTGTTTCTGTTTCCAAGCAGTAGCTCAGTTATGTAAGGCATAAAATAAGGAATATATTTAAGTCAGCTTAATTTTGTAAGATATAAGAAAGGTATTTACAACTGTACGTAATTTTTTGAATTATAAGAAAGGTATTTACAGCAAATCAAAACAGTTTTCCTGTAGTGAATTTGAATAACAAAGACACAAACAATAGATTGCACGAGTTTAAAATTACCATGGTAGACAATTGACATTACTGTGAAAACATGTGTATATTTCAGCTTAATGGATTTATTTAGTGATTTTACTTTATGTTGTGTGAAATGTGCAGTATGTACCTGACAAGATGCAGTAAAATAAGCCAAACAATAAATCGTGCAATCTATTGTTTGTGTCTTCGTTATTCAAATTTACAGCACATTAAATTAAAATGTTATAAGATATAAGGGAGGTATTTACAACAGTTCTTAATTTTGTTAATTATAAGGAAGGTATTTATAACAGTGCTTAATATTGTAAGATATAAGTAAGGTATTTACAACATCAGCTTCTTAGGTCTCAGATTGTGAGAATTGTATGGATTTTTTGCCCTGGCCATGCGGGAATGTGGGGGAATGAACAGGCTGATAGCCTGCTAGGGAATGCACCTCGTGGTGGTAGATTACCTATGGACAAGGGAGAGGTGGTCGTGCGGCTGTGGGACCAGGTGGAGAAGGCAGGGGAACAGATTGAGAACCAGTATGTGGAAAGAATGAGATTGCGGGAAATCAGCAGGGGTTCTTAAAGAATCTCAAAACTGAGAGGGAAGACCAGATGAACTTTCAATCAGATAGCTGTGGGAATGATTATTAGTAGTGTGACTCTTTGCTGGCTGTTGAATGAGGGGATGGAGCGCATATGGGAATGTCCTGAGTGCAGTGGTGTCGGTTCTTAGCTCAACTCAACTCAACTACAACATCAGCTTAATATTGAAGGATATAAGGGAAGTATTTATAAAAATGATTAATTTTGTAAGATATAGGGGAGGTATTTATAACAATATTTAATTTTGTGAGAAGTAAAACATGATGAAATGATTAAAATGTTGGAAGATATTAACATTGATGGGAAAGATCTCAGAATAATGAAAACTATTTACTGGAACCGAGTAGCAGCAATTAACATGGGAAATAAAGAAGGAAATTATGAACAAATAAGGCTGGTAGTACGACAAGGATGTGTTTTGTCACCAGATCTCTTCTCCCTTTATAGTGAAGTAATAATGAGAGAGATCAAAGAGAAGCCAGGAATGATATTTGGTGGTTCTAATATAAACAATATACGCTATGCAGATGACACAGTGTTGATGGCGGATAATGCAAAAGATCTACAACAATTGTTGGGCATTGTAGTAACAGAGAGTGCAAAGAAAGGACTCTCCTTGAATATCAAGAAAATAGTAACAATGGTGATATCAAAGAAAATGGTGATACCCAAATGTGAAATAGAGATAGAAGGGAAAATTCTTCACCAAGTGGATAGTTTTAAATATCTAAGGGCATTTATAACATCAGATGGATGATGCAAAACAGAGACTAAGAGCAGAATAGGGCAAGCAAAGGTTGCATTTCATAAAATTAAGAATATCTTACGCAATAAGTCACTATCATCGAATGGTAGAAAGAGAGTGCTGAAGTGCTATATAGAACCTGTTTTGCTGTATAGCTGTGAATCTTGGAATGTAAATGAACAAATTAGGAAGAGATTGGAAGCAAAAGAAATGTGGTTCCTGAGACAAATGTTGCAAATTCCTTGGACTGCCAAAGTTAACTAACAACAACTGCCTGAAAGAGGCTAATGAAACTAGAAAATTATATACAATAAGAAAGAGGCAAACATCTTGACAGCTGGAAAGATCGAGAGGAAGAGAGGTAGAGGCAGACCAAGATAAATTATGCTGGATGGATTGCGACGGTGGCATGGAGGAATATTAACAGTGGAGTTGATCCAGAAAACCAAAGACCAAGATCTGTGGAGAGTCATGAACGTCTGTGCCAGCTGGCATGGCACATGATGAGGGTGAGAAGGGAGGTATTGACAACAGTGCTTAATTTTGTAAGATATCTTCTTCTTTGCGTTCATCCGGAGTGTTTTTTCAGATGTGATTGCGGTGTGTCTAGTTAGGCACCCTTGGATCGAAACCCTTAGGCCAACACATCCGGCTTTTAGCGTGCATTTTTGACCAGGTTAGCATTCCTGGGAGACTCTCACTTTTGTGGCGCCATCTGCAACCATGCTGGCCAAGGTGGAACGGTCGAAGACAACGGTCATCCCTCAAAGGAAGGCAGGGACAGTCCATAGCATTTTCCGCCATCCAAGGTTGCTTCCATAGTTGCAGGGCCGACACATAACGCCCTGGATCTGGGCTCACCGAGGGAAATCGTCACGTCCTGCTCATGGCTGCTTTAAATCCTCACTTCAATATATTGGTCATTTCGTTTTCCCCGGGCCATTCCCGCACAAACCAGACATGTTCGCAGACGGCATCCACTCAGCGAGTTTTCGGACATGTGCTTGTCGTTGCGCCCATCAGAGCTGTTCCAGGCACGACAGACATACGGAAACTACCTAGTCAGAGCTGTTCCGAACAAGAGCGGCATTCGGAAACTAGGTAGTCAGAGCTGTTCCTAGCACGAGAGACATTCGGGCGAGACATTTCACTCGGACGTAATTGCGTAGTGTCAATTTTTAGTTTGCCACCCGTAGGCCGACACTTCCGACTTCTGGCGGGCATTTTTTAGTGAGGTTAGCCTTCCTCTGGTTTCGAGACACGTTAGACTGTTGTAATGTCACCCACATCTCAGCTGGTCAAGATAGAACGATCAACGATATCGCGGACGGCCCTCAAGGGAAGGCAGGGGCAGACCATGGGCATCATCTCACTATCCGAGGAGGCTTCCATAATTGCAGAGCCGGCACATATTGCTCTGAGACTGGGCTCACCCAAGGAGTTTCCACGTCCTGCTCATGGCTGCTTTTACTCCTCACTTCCATGTGTTGAGCATCCCGCTTGCCACTGATCGCTCAAGCACACACCAGGAGCGGTCAGATTGCGGGCGACATCCACTCGGTAAGCTTTTGCTTGTGACTTCAACCCACGCAATAGGTACGCTCGCCGTGCGTTCCATTTTGCGTTGAGACGTTCTTCCACTTATATCTACACTCTCTATGAGTTAGATACAGAGTTTCCGTAACCATGCCCTTCGACTGGGGCACTTTTCTTTCTTTTTTGTACTCGCTCACGAGGTAGGCTACATGTGCTGCCGGCTCAGCACCTTACCTTCGTGCAGCAGTGAACGGGAAACGGTCTGGCCCTCTCATCCGGGAATCCCTCATATCCCCCAGCTGAGAGCCTTCGAACATGTATCAGACCTGAGCATGTAGCTTGCTCAGTATCACGTTTCTATTTTCCGGTAGACGGGTATCGGCCTGGCTCTCAGATCCGAGGGTTTGTGGCTTAGAGGCGTTCAGCCACAGCCCTCGACAGGGAGCCTTAAGAGTTTTCCCGAACCAAGAAATTCTGCCTTCGTGCACCTGATTTAAATTTTGACTGCTATCCTCAGTCTATACCTGCAGAGCAGCAGGTTGTGTCTCTCTTAGTCTGGTCCCTATCCCATAAACTGTCTGATATGTAGTTTTTCACCCATCGGCAAGCAAAATGGGGTCGATGGGACACGCAAGCTCCCCCACCACGTCAAGGTGGAGACACATCGGGGGAGATTTTGTAAGATATAAGGGTGGTATTTACAACAAAGTCTGCTTAGTTTAGTTATGAACTGCTTTCAGGATCCTTGCCGGTGCTACGGAGTTTGTGCACTGGGCTGAGCTTCTCCAGACTCAGGTTTGAGTTAGGAGGAGAACAGAGCACTTATGGGTTACACCCGTGTGCCGTGATGTTGATCCATCGACTAAACTAAACTAAACTAAACAAAGTCTGCTTAATGTGGTAAGATATAAGGAAGATATGTACAAAAAAATCAGTTAATTCTGAAAGACAGGAAGTTATTTACAACAAGGTCTGCTTAATTCTTTACATTATAAGGAAGGAATTTACAACCATCCACCCATCATGTGCCATGCCGTTAAGCATGAGCCGTCATGTTCTGCCATCTCACTCGATCACCAGAGTCATGGATCAGCTCTGTGTTCCTGTCTCGACCATGCCACATGGTCAAGCCATCCAGGTATTTACTTCTCAGCCTTCCCTTTAGTCTCTTCCCTTCGATCTTGCCAGTCGTCACCAAGTACTCCAAGTCACTTCTTCTCATAACATGCCCAAAAATTTTTGACTGTCTACGTCTAATGACTATAATCAGTTTAAGATCTTCATTTGTTTCTTGAAGGACTTTTTCATTGTTGTAAATTGGAATTTACAACAAAGTCTGCTAAATTTGGTAAATTATAAGGAAGGTATTTACAGCAAAGTCAGCTTGAGTTTCTAAAACATAATGAAGCTGTTTACAGCAAAGTCTGCTTAGTGAATTGATTGATATTAAATGAGTTAATCTTATTGCCTAGATGGACACAAGTCTTCCAGGCATTCTCCATTTCTGTCTATTCTCATGAGAAATGAAATAAGTTGAACCGCAGTAAAGCTGTAAAATCACAATTAGTGAGTCAACAAACATGGAAAGTGAAATAGGTCATCTTGGCAAGAACACAATCACAAGTGACAGAATGGATGTTGTAATTAGACATCCTTCATCAGCACACAGACAACATACAAACTATAAAACAACACTGATATAGCTCTAGTGGACCTACAGACAATAATGGAGGGGTATATGCCCGGGAAGAGAGGAAGAGGAAGGCCAAAGAGACAGTGGGTGCAGGATGTACAGATAATCTCCAGATGGGTGTATCGGATGCGGGACATCTTGCTTATGATGGAGAAGCTTTCCGGAAGGTTTTTACAGGAGCGGGGTTTTGCAAAGGACATGCTACTGAATGAATGAATGGATCTAGAGTAATGATGCTGGATGGACTGAGACATTGGCATAGAGGAATATTATTAACATAATTGATCCAGAAAATCAAAGACCGAGAATCTGTGGGGAGGCATGAATGCCATCACCTGCAGGCAAGGCACTTGAAGATGATATTTACTTTCCTATTATTTTTTTATTTACAAACTACAAATCTTCTCAGAATAGCCCTTTCATTGTATTCAACTTAGAGGTATATATTTGACTATTCATTTTTATTTCATACATGTTTTGTAATGTTGAATACATTGCCTGTGTTTTTATTTCTTTTCAGGTGAACCTTCTGTATATTCCAGTTCCATCTACTGCTTGTTGGTTCAGTTGGGATTCGTCATAAATCTAATGTGGATGCTTCACTAGTATTTGCCAGGATATTAGCATTGTGCGGTTTAATGTTTGTTTTCCTGTTTGTCACAGAAATCATATTATTGTGCCATTACTGTACATTGTTTTTACAGTAATGGTGTCACAAAGCCATTCATATTACACAGCTATGCTTGTTTCTTTTCCAGCAGGAAATTTGAGAGTGATGTTCTGCAAAGAATCTGCTACATTATAATATTGCTTGTTTCTTGCTTGATATTTTGATTCATAATCTTGACTCCTGTGATGACTGATATATGTTGACCATATTGTGATCATTATTTGTTTTGTACTCTCATGTAAATGCAAGTATATCTGTTCAGTGTATTGTGTAAGATTTGTGTGTATAATATTGAAAAGGTTTTTTTCAGAGTTGGTTTACAAGAATGCACTCCCTTTATATGCTTTGAAATGGATATATACTTTTTTTTTTAAAAAAACATTACTGTCTTTGCACAGAATATAATTCTTTTGTTTGCCTAAATTACTCTCTTAGCGTTGAATGTAATTCTTTTATTTACCTTGAAGTGGGGAAATATTGTGTTGTTCTAGGACTTTTTTTGTCTTTTCTCATCCATGAAACTCGCCCAAGTTTTCTGAAGTCCCACATTTCAAAAACCTCAATCTTTTTTTTTTAATCAAAGTGCATATCGCCACACTGTTCAGTAGTTAGTACTGTAAACACGTTTTATGAGCCTTAAGTTTCAGTTACTGTGATATTTTTTGGAGTGAAGTACTTGTGTCATTACATTTTCAATAATTTATTCTCTTCTTCCAGTTTAATTAAGCACAAAGGAAAATAAGAATATTTCCCTTTACATGAGTCTGCAACTGAAGTTATGGCTGTTTTCCATTGAATATGAATGAACAGCAAAATGTTCTTATTATTCTTTGTATGATTTAGCCTAAAGAAGAGAATAAGAAATTCCTTGAAATGTAATTAACATTTATTTTTATTTTATTGTGATTTAAAATATTTTTTCATAGGCACTGCATTTTTATGTTTGTGTCAAGAACTATTGATGCAAATAAATGATTTTTCTGTTCATATTTTTAACGCTATGCTACAAATGTTGTGCAAGGTAGCACAAATGTCTGCATTTTGTTGCTAGTTTTCATGTTGACTAATGGATACCATACAATTTTTATTGTTTCATTTAAACATTGAGAGAGAGACAGAGAAAAGGAATGAAGAATGAGAGGGATTTAGATATTGTGGCACTATAAAGACTTATGCGGGAGCTGTGATGGCATAGGGGTCAAGGCCTTGTTAGCCAAGTCAGTGGCCAGGGTTCAATCTCCAGCAGTGGCAGGATTTCTAATTTTAGGACCCGTACAGCAATGGAGTCATTCCAATTTCATAAAATGTTTGTCTGGGAAGGATAGTTGGCAAGGAAGGAAGCTAATCATCCCATGTCATTATTCTAAGGCCTAAGATATGTGAATACTCAGGATATTGCACACCCATGGCAGTTTTTGTCAAGCTATGATTACCTTCATAATATGTTTGCTTGAAGCTTTCTGAATTGCTGCTATTATGTTCAGCTTAGGTTTGAGCATTGTTCTTCTTCTGCTGTCTTTCATATCCCAATGGAGCATAGGTCCTTATCCAACTCTCGCCAACATCAAGAGATAACAGGCAGAAGCCAATAAGTGAGCACTATGCACATTTAAACTCCTGTAAAAGCTCGACAGCACCCCTTTTGTCGATACCACTAAACAGGCTCTGGACAGAGGGTGTAGTAGACTTGTTTCAGTGTAGAATATTCTGTGCAGAATAGAAAGACTAAAATAGTTTGACAGAGTCACTTAGAGACCTACTAATTTTTCTTTATGGTATTCAAAATACATACACACAAATACAAATGCGATACACCACATTGTGCCAATAGCTTTGAGCGGAGGAGCCCAACTGGGAGGGTACAAGCTATACTCCAGGGCGAGGAAATGCAACATAAAGACTTAATATAATGGCGGGATAGACCAGGCCTTAAACCTTGATTGGAAACTGGTCTAGTATCGAAGCTCTGACGGATGGACAGAGCATTGTTTTGCTGATCTGGCATTTCTGCAGCTTGTCTTGTTCCAGACGTATTGGTGTTACCTTTCCTCTGGAGTAAACTAGGCTGAAAAAGAGGGATCATGCTGCATGGGCAACACATGATCTCTATATTCAGCCCAAGCTTTGTGCTATGAAGAAGAATGACTCCATTTCTTTTTCTTCCTTTTCTTCTGTGTTCATCCAGGGTGTTTTTTCAGACGTAATTGCATTGTGCCTGTTTACAGCAGAGCTGCAATACTGAGCCTTTAGGCCGGCACATCCAACTTCAGCAGGCATTTGTTGACCAGGTTAACCTTCCCGGGTTAACTCCATTTTATAAACTATTTATTAAGGCGGCAAGGTGCCAGTCAATTCCAAACATAGGTGTAACTGCTGACGAGCTGATGCTGAAAAATTGAACGAGCACAGAGTGTAACTAGGAAGCTTGACAAAAGGACACACACACACAGATACAAGTGAGTCTAGAGGGGAGGAATAGGTGTTGAGTTGACCCTTAGTGACACTCATCAAAACCAGCTACAGTCTTGCCACTGCTAGGAATTTTATCCCACGCCGCTGTGTCGGTAAGTCAGTGCACTGACCACTACACTACCACAGCTCCACACCGGTGGCATCGCTGTGTAATACTAAGGAGAATTGTTTGAACAGGATAATGTTTGAAAATAGTGTTACACTTATTCGTCGATAACATGACTCAATTTACTCATTTATTGATGACTTGACTGCTTGGCTCAGTTCACAGTTTATGAATTATTTTATTATTATTTCACTTCCTTGATAAATTGTTGTCCTTTTATATTTGCACGGTTCTGTGATCAGTCAGTGAATTTTGCCTAAAGAAATAAAAGCAAGCTTTTTTTATTGGCAGTTTATGTGAGATACGAGGCCCGGCAGTCTTGAGGTACGATTACAATGAGGTTGTGCATGAAATGATATGTAACATTATCACAACAAAATGTAATAGAGAATACAGCTTTTTACAATGGGACCAAGTAAAATGTTAACTTCCTGTTCTCAATCAAGTACGTACCCAGAAAACACCTGAAAACATATTAATAAATTTCAGTAACGACCAGGTATTTATTTAAATGTTTTTGAAGTACATTTAAGAATAGATGACTGCTTTGAGTAGCTTTAAAACTTTATTTCATTTATGTATATTATGGTAGGAGGGAGTTGGCGATCTTATGTTTGAATCCCCTTCCAGACGGAAAATTGTTTCATTGACTTAAGCTACCAGGCTAACCCAGCCTAAATGGGTACTAGGAAATTATCTGGCAAGTAAAGGCAGTTGACATGATATTTACCACATTACTTATCTAATGCTGATTGATATAAAAATATGGGATAATCCAGAAATGAAGATTATTTAGTTTAGTAGCTGTTCAAAAGTGAACAGCGTACATGTGACAGTTGGTGGTGGAATGGGCAAGTATCTGCAGTTTTCCTGCACTTTGTTTTTCAAAGTTGACCAGTTTACTTCAGTTGCATGAACAGTGTGTTGTGATGATGATAGTTTTGAAAAAAGAAGGTTCAAAACCCACTGACATTCATTGTCGACTGTCATGTGTGTTTGGAGAACAGACTGATGGATATTCACCAGGTTTTGAATGGTGTAAACACTTTCATGAAGGTCATGAATCCATCGAGGATGAGCCCTGTGAAGGTCGACCAAATAGTGTTATTCTTCAGCATGACAATGCCATATCCTTACTTTCACCATTTTTAACCTCTGAAACAGCATCTTGGAGGGCAAATGTTTGACACAAATGGTGAAGTGTGTCAGGTAGTACTCCAATCACTCAAGGACCAGCCAAAAGGATTTAATGTGGCTGGAATACAGAAGCTGATAGCTTGATGGGGAGAATGCATTGCAGTGGCAGGTAACTGCAAAATAGTATTGGTAATTTGACATTCAGCTAGTTATCTATGAGATTAAATCAGCCGGGATACTTACTTTACGACCCTCATAGTTCTAAAATGTGCTGAGCTGATGTTTGACTGGTTGGCTGAAACCAGCTTCCTTTTTAGGATACATCACAAGCAAGCATACCCAGAATGAACTAGACAAATACCAGTGAATCAGGAAGTAAAGAAAAGGTGATTGTTACAAAATATATTGATAAAACCTGAGAGTAGTATAACTAGAAATGTCTTTGCCTGGAATCCACGGGACAAAAGAATAGAGGAAGATCTAAAAACACACGAATGAGAGAAGCAGGGACATAAATTAAAAATATGCAGAAGACATGGCTGGTGGAGCTGCATGGGGAAGCTAAGGATAGAACGGCTTTGAATGAGTGGCTTGAGTGAGGGGAAAAGAAGGTAAGCATACTAGTGCTTGAAATAGCTTCCAGCAATTTTGAGCTGAACCACACACCAATAAATGTTACAATAGTTAATGTTACACCAGTTAATGTTACACTGATTGTTACACAAGTTAATGTTACACTAGTTAAAGTAATGCACAATTTACGAATAGCTTTCTATGATAAAGTTACAGCTTTTATCTGCCGAGTGTAACAAGTCTTTATGGCATGAAGAATTACCTTGCTTGGATTTTTCTGTATGACTTTTCACCAATACGTGTTATATGTGTTACTATTATAGTACATTATTTATATTTTTTTAAATTTTCTTTCTCATTAATGCTTTCTATTCATTACTTTAACTCTTTACATCCGAAGTAGTGATTACTAAAAGTAATACACGTTTAGATACGAATGAATTCACATAATACAATGGGACTTAATGAGGTAAATAACCAAGAAAGTTTCAGCAGAGGTACACGAAGCTCCATAGCACCGCAACATCAAGTAAATGGGGTGAAGCTGAGCTAGAGCACCAAGTGGGTAGCCAGAGAAGAATATTCAACAAACACAGAACTGGTGTCATTAGTTGCTGCATGCTGAGTGAGATACTGAGGAGAGGATCTGCAATCTGATGGACTAAAAGTTTGATGTGCAGTAAGGACAATTTAATGACTAATTCAATCTGAGGAGAGGATCTACGATCTGATGGACTAAAAGTTTGATGTGCAGTAAGGACAATTTAATGACTAACTCACAGAGGTGAGGTAACAGTTTGCCTAGAGTCAGTCAGTATAACACCTTACTAGGGCAGAAAGGGTGAAGAAAAATATATCGTGTATAATATAACAAATAGACATAGTGTGTTACAACGAGCTGTCAAAACATAACTTTCAATACTGTATGGGCTTTCCACCATTCTCCTGTGCCCTGCCCTGTGAAGAACTTCACTCCCAAATTCTTTAGAAATGCATCACTATCAGAAGCCAGATGTTCAGCCCCTGTTGCTGTCATGAGTAAATTAGTTATCAAATCCTGATTTTATCTACATAATGGTCTTCCTCTTCTCTCTGAATCCCGACTATGGTCACTGCCAAGAAGGGAAGCCGTTGTAGACTACCTTCTTGACAGATACCTGAACCACTATAACAATCACAGACAATGGATTTTACCATCACAAAATGTTATAGTTTGCTGTATGAGTCTGTGGAGAGTTATAATGTATAAAGTTAATATTCATCTTTCTTTATCTGTTACAAAATATATTGATAGAACCTGAGAGTAGTATAACTAGAAATATCTTTGCCTGGAATCCACAGGACAAAAGAATAGAGGGTAGGATATGATGTTCTTGTTGTTTGTGGATCCTCTGGGAGACTGAGCTTTAGCCCTTATATTTGAAGTGCTGGTGTTAAGATCGCCTGCCCCACCAAAAGGGCTTTCACCTATTAGTATGAGGTAACTCTAGAGATCTTTCTCCACACCCTGTACTACAGTGATGTCTTCATAGGGACTGTGTTGCAATGATGTTTTCTTCACCAGGCCCAAAACCAAATGAAGTTTGCAAAATCAATACCATATCAGAAGTTAACCAATGGATTCAGCCATTATTATATATGCCCTTAGCAAGTTTGACCAAAACAAGGGTTGAAAACTTTCAGCAGAGGGAATTAACATTAATAAATAGAATGCAAATGTTTGCATTAGAGATCAATGTAGCCAGAAAAAAGAGCAGCACACCAAGCTTGCCAGGATGTTCATCAATCAATATCTCTGGCACAGTCAATAAATCCCAGTGGATCAAGTGTTGAACTGTTGGTGGTGCTGGATAGAAAACACAGTGTGAAAACCTGGTAACAGCATAACTAGAAAGGTACAGGTGACCCACAGGGCTAAAGACTCAGATGGGGATCTAAAAACACACGGAGATGAGAACTAGAGACAGAGATGAATGATAACATGGGGAGGACATGGGAGTGGAAACAACACAATATAATATACAAGTAAATGGGAATATTCTTAAACAAGTAAATCGGTACAGTTATCTTGGAACAGTCATAACAGCTGATTGGAGATGCCTTGAAGAGGTTAGAACAAAAATCACCATGGTGAAGATAGTCTTTTGCAAACTGGTAAACATACTGACCAATAAAAAGATGTCATTTGCAATGAGAAAAAAAGTGTTAAAGTGCTACATATAACCTGCACTTTGTATGGATGTGAAACGTGGACACTGAGCAGACAAGTTGAAAAACATCTAATGGCTGCAGAAATATGGTTTCTGAGGAAAATGAAAAGAATACCATGGACAGACAGAAAAACCAATGACCAAGTCCTACAAGAAACAAATGAAAACTGCAAACTGATTGGAGAAATTAGATGTAGACAGTCACAACTTTGTGGTCACGCTATGAGAATAAATAAATTGGAGAACTTGGTGGCAACTGGCAAGATTGAGGGAGAAAGAACAAGGGGAAGGCAGAGAAGTAAATACCTGGATGGTTTGACCATGTAATATGGTCAAGACAAGAACATAGAGCTGATCCACGACTGGTGATCGTGTGAGATGGTGAAACATGACTGCCCATGCTTATCAGCATGGCACATGATGATGATGATGACATGAGTAATTGCAGTAGACAGCAAAGAATAGGATTGTTGTGGGGGTTGCTTTAGGGCCTGTGCTACATGTAATGTGAAAAAATTTCTGAGAAGACTTGATTCATGATGATAAGTCATGTAGCAGATTTCCACTTCATCATTACTGGCACTTTACCGTCTTGACAGACGATAGTTTGAAAATGGAGTTATACCTCTCCATAACACAAAGGCTAGGCTGAGTTTAGAGACCATGTGTTTTTTCCATGAAGCATTATCCTCTCTCAGCCTGCCTAGTTTACTCCAGAGGAAAGGTAACACCAGTACTTCTGGAACAAGACAAGCTGCAGAAGCTGCTAGATAAGCAAAGCAATGCTCAAACTGTGTCTACCTGTCTGAGCTTCCATCCTAGACCAGTTGCCAGCCAAGACTTAGAGCCTGGTCTGCACTGCCATGACATTTAGTCTTTAGGTTGCATTTCCTTGCACTAGGGTAAAGCTTGTACCCTCCCAATTACACTCCTCCACCTGGAGCCATTGGCACAATGTAGGGTGTCGGGTTTGGTGAGCGCCACCCAACTTTCAGTTCAGGGAGTTGGTCACACATCATTATGTCAAGATCTAGTAAATGTGAAGACATGTTGCACCCCAGCGGCAGTACTGAGCTTATGGTTAACTTTTCATTTACCTGTAGCTACTGCCACAAAGATGGGGAACTTCCTGTCTTTGAATAGTGGACATAAGATGAAAACAGAAAAGTAGAAGTATCTATTAACCTTTGAGAAATCACTCGAGTTGATAGCAGGTTTTATGAGCTAAAGATGAATATTTTATGGCTGTTTGTTGTCGCATTAGTTGGTTTGCAGTTTGGTTGATATTAAAATAGACAGTTAATGAAGGTGGGTTTTTTTAAAATTTTTTATTTTACTTGAGTTGCTTGCAGATTGGCTCAAAAAAGCTGTTTTTATGGTTTTAATTTTTCTCTTCAGTTTAGCATTTGATCTGTGATTCTTCACAGCAAAAGCAGTAGGACAAAAGAAGAAGAAGATTGGCATTGTTAATATATAAAATAAGCCAAGAGTTTTTTGATGTGGTAGAAGTATTTTTACTATTATGCCTTCTGGAATTCAGAAGCAAAGGAGGCAATTATATGAATGGGTTAGTTAAACAAGGAAGTCATCATGTTGTCATATTTTAGTTTTAAACCTGGCCCACAAGACCTACGATGCTAGTCATGTGACAGCTGTGCTCGTTTAATAATACAGTACAGTAGCAGAATCTTACTGATATCATTCCAGTCTCATGTATATAAAGACATATGAAGTGCTCAGTTATTCATGTACCATTAAGCTGAGTCTTTAAAGAGACTTTTCATGTTTTTTCAGTGAAGTAGTTTGGATTGAGAGTACCAAGAGTTTGCATCACGTGAAATTCTCAGTGCCTTATCTCAGAAAATAGTGTGGTTTGTGCATGTGTATGCATGTATCTGCAAAATGAGCCACGAATTAGTACAGAAAGAAGAAGAGATAAAAAGTTTCCAAAAATTGTGCTAACAGCAATAAATTCAGGTGTGCAATTTTCAGTGAAAGATGTGCATGTATGTGTATTTTTGTACAAGCTAAACAAGGTTCATGTGAATCCCATTTTTGACATGATCAGTCAATCAACGAAGTGTCATCTCCACAATGAAGGTTGCTGCAGTAGATCACAAGTTCTGTCTTAGAGATGTGAAATACTATGGATTTTGGGGTGTGTTTTAGGATGGTGTGATTAATTAATTTGCTCGCTGCCTTTTCCCTCCCCAACACAGAATAAAGCCAGATTGTTGTGTTATATCACGTCTGCTCTCTCACTTCGAACTCACCACACTGCCATGAAGTCTAGTGGCCATGAAAGTCTTGCAGCCATGAAAGTCTAGTGGCCATGAAAGTCTAGCAGCCATGAAAGTCTAGCAGCCATGAAAGTCTTGCAGCCATGAAAGTCTTGCAGCCATGAAAGTCTTGCAGCCATGAAAGTCTTGCAGCCATGAAAGTCTTACAGCCATGAAAGTTAAGCGGTGGATAAATGTCTGAGTTGTTTGACAGCTTTGTTGCTAAGGAGGGTTCGTGTGAGACTGACTACCTCATGGCATATAAAACATTAGCTGCAAAATCGAACCAATCATGAACAAGTGACTGTAAAGGTTAAGTTGGTTAAAGGCATATACTCTTTTGGGAGATGAAAGTTTGAAGAAGAAGAAAATGATCAATTAAAAACATTTATTTCTAAGAAATTACGGTTACCTAATACATGTGTTGTTCACTTGATTGACTGCTCCAGTCCTGGTGCTATTAATGATTGAAGAAACTTGTTATTGACAATTAATGACTGAAGAAACTTGTTACTGTTGATATCATTGCTGTTAGCCAATAACCATGTCTTGTACTGGCTCAAGTGATTCATTTGTGTTGTGTCGGTGATTTTGGTTAGTTACTATTTTCACCAATGACAGATGTAGTTTCAAACTCATGCATTGTCATTCAGTTGTTGTCCGTTGCATCATATCAAATGTTCAACATTGCACATTTATAATTCATGTTCAGATGGTTCAGTGTTGATATTATCATCATTGCACTATGAATATATCTGTAGGTTTTATTACCTCCTCTAATTGCATTATGTATATTTCATCAATGTGTAATAGACATTTTATAATGTTAAAATAAGACATGTGTGTTATATGTTTTATAAAATTAGAATAAGGAACAAATGTGTTAAATGACTTATTATATTATAAAAAGGAATGTATGTGTATTACATGTGCTCTATAATTATAATCTTAAACATGTGTAATAGATTTTATAACATATAATTGACCATGAACATTCTTTTGTGTGGGAGACCCTGGGTCATCGTACATGACTAAGTTAAAAGTTAGTTGCATATCCTTTACAGGACATTTCATTCAACACCAGCATTTTTTGCTGTTATGATCTCTTGGCAAGTTTACGTTCAGTAGCTCCCCATTGCTCTCTGAACGACCATCACGCATACCATTTTGTAAAAAACCAACGCAACACAGTCTGCAGCAAAATCGTGCACAGCTGTGTTTCGAACATGGGGATACGGGATTAAGAACCGCATCCATAACCCCTTCACCATGGAGCCGGCTTACATGACCAAGTAGTCTGCAGTTAATAAGAAATAGAGGGCAGTTTGCTTTTAACTTTGGAGTTGATGAGATAGGTCATATATTTGTTATATCCAAAATTTACTATTGACGTGTTTACTGGTTGCAGATAAGTCTTTCAGCAACTGATAAGAAACATGTGTTGGGTGTATTATAAAATTAGAATAAGGAACACATATGTTTTTGTTATAAAATTAGAATGTGAAGCAAACTTGCATTAGCTGATCTGTCAAATTATATTACAGAAAACAGTATAGCAGTACTTCTTGTTTTTGGGTCATATCATGTGTTTCTTGGAACTGAAAGAGTTCATGAGTAAATGGCATATAAAAAAACTTTACAACTACTTATCACTTTAACTGATGTTATTTTTGTCTCCAGTACATTTGTTGCTCAAGTTATTTTAACTTCAGCCATGTATGACAATCTTATGCTATATATAAAGAACTCATCTCTGTTAAGTCACTAGCTGTTACAGACCCACATTAACAATGTATACCAGCAATAGCTAAATCATCAAGAGAACATCTACTCACTATGAACTATCTCTCTACTATAAGACAAGAAGGTGAGTTGTCAAGAACTTCTCCATTGTTGCAGTCATTGATCATCTAATATTTGTAGCCCTGTTCCCAGGATCTAGCCCATTATTTTTGCTAGGTCACTGCAGCATTCATTTAACCTCTCTCTCAGCACTACACCCTCTGGTCATGTCTTGCACAGGTCTATAGGTGGGACAGCTTTTAAGGATGTGTTCAGATTTCTCGCAGTTCCACATGAACATTCATTTGTGTGAGAGGCCATGGGTCATCATACATGACCAAGTGGTCTGCAGTTATTAAGAAATAGAGGGCAGTTTGCTTTTAACTTTGGAGTTGATGGGATAGTTCATATTTTTTAATATCCAAAATTTACTAATGACATGTTTACTGGTTGCAGATAAGTTTTTCAGCAACTGATAGTAAATACTGTTGAACCTAAATTATATTAACTTAATTCTTCATATACGCACGTTTTAAGACTTTATTCCTGATATATGCACGTTTTTATATGATGATTTTGGGAAGCAAATTCAGGAATGTGGCCAGCTGTCAGCTAGGCATTTGTCAGAGATTAACTCACCATCAGCAAATAAATAGAAATGTTATTAAGTATACATGTTTAAAGAAAATAAGTCTTTAGTAATATTGATTTGCACAGACACTGCTGTATGAATCAGAAACTAAAGCGATTACTAATAAACTACACACATTCATTAACTTATGCACATAATAGAAGGAATAAAATGGTAAGACAGAATCACTGAAGTGCAGAAAACTAAACAAATATAAGTGAATCAAGAGTTGAGGAAGAGGCAGTGATGCTGTTAGGACAGACATGGAGAAAACCTGAGAATAGTACAGCTGTAAAGGTCTTTGTCTGGAGCCCACTGGGCACACAAAATAGAAGGAAACCTAAAAATACATGGAGAAGAGAATTAGAGGATGAATAATATAGGAGGATGTGAATGGAGCTGCATTAGACAGGAGAAGATAGAATGGCTTGGAGTGAGCTGGCTGAGAGTCTATGCTCCAGTGGATGATAAAGTGTAGAAAATGAAAACAAAGAAGAAGAAGAAGAATATTGGACTAAAGTATTGTAAACACATTCAGTTTCATCTTTAAAATATGGGGTTTTCCCCCATTGCAAGCCTCCTTAAATAGTTTTTGGTTTATTGTATGGTTGCATGTAGGATGATTTAAATGGTTTGGATATATGATGTCACGAAACAGGGGACCAAAATGTAATTTCATCATGATCATTTCAATACTTTTCATCTCACCAACATTCAAGGTAAATATGACATTTGAGCATGTATTTTACTTTCATTATATACCCTTTTGGTCCTATAAACACAATACTTTTCTCAGTTGTATACTGATTTATTAGTTTCCATGAGATTTTCTCATTTAACCATGTGTTTTAGTTTCCCATTTTGAATGACAATTGGCAGAAGACCGTCCCTTCTGTTAATCTGTTCACAATGACTGTACTTATATCAACATTACTTATGTACTTCTGTGCTTAGATATAAATTTGTCTGTTATGCAGAGACATTCCTGTTCTTCATCCTGTCATTTATATATGCCCCAAATGTTTTATTTCCATGTTTTATGTGTCATTAATTACATAGGTTACTGAGATGTCATTATTTCAAGGATCTGTATAAATGTACGGTGTTCATATAGGTACATATGATATTTACATTGAATCGTAAACAATGTTGCCTTCTCAGTTCCCTGTAATAGTTTTTACAAAACTGGCTTATCTGCACCCCATAAACTGCTTATGCTTTTCTGCCAGCCTGATGGTAATATGTTGGAATTTCCATCAAGGCAGATTTGTTAAAAATTGGCTTGGAAGCCCAGGTCATCCCAGCCAATAATAGGTACTAGGAAGGGTCTTGAGCAACCCCATTTCCACCCTAATTTTGGGAAGCAAATATGTGGTCCTTGTTGAACCAATCAAGCCCGTAGTGGTGGGGGATAGGTAAACCGGATCACAGGAAGGTTCAGATCAGCAAGTTTCTAAGGTTTCCAATCATCTACCCGGTCAGATAAGAGAGTCTAAAAAACAAGAGGCCACCCAGCATCCTAGTTTTAAAAATTGGCTATTATGTTATTGACCACATCACTCCTCGCGTTCTGATTTGTGTAGAAAAATATGAGGCTAGCACCTTAAGCTCGAAGCAAACTCTGCCGGTAATGTCATGAGCATGGTTGGATGCAGATTCCATGCTGGGGCTCATCACTTGCCACAGTAAGGGAAAGACTGGCCACCTCTTCCTCTATTTTCTAGGCCAGCAAAATGTGATTGAGTAGTCGCATCATACTTATAGCAGGAAACTGCTACAGGGTAGTTAGTTATTTTAATCATATACCCAATACACCTCAAGAAGTGTTTAATAAACGGGTCATTTACTTAAGCTACAATAGACTGTTTGGTCAGACACAGATATTGCTGAGGTGACAAACAAACAAGGTAGCTTGATAGTTTTCAAATATTTATCACTTTTGAAGACACAAGTCTGGACAGATTTAATGTTTCTGCTCCCAACATGTACACACATGCTTTAGTTTCATGTAGAGGCTTCGTCTGATTCCAAGTGGCCAGGCACTACTTTTGCTAGCATTGAGTATATAAAGTGTTATACTTAACAATCTACAAGTATTTTAAAAATTATTGGTGATTATATTATGGACTGAGAATTTTTTTAAAGATCTCACATGTAGAGTCAACATCTCGGTTTCTGTCATAATTTCTACACGAGCAGTGTTTTTCACATCCAGTTAACAATGGCAGCTGTGAACGGGTTTCATTCTAATACTTTGAACAATTTGGGTTCTGTAGTATGCTAAAGCAGAGGTTCATATCTTTATGATTTATGGCTCGCAATAATTGTCTAGTATGTCCTATACCCCCTTGACATACCCACAATTGATATCATCAATCTGGTTGAGTGAAAGCCATGATCGTGTAATGGTTGGGTGAAAGCCATGATCGTGTAATGGTTGGGTGGGAGCCATGATCGTGTAATGGTTGGGTGGGAGCCATGAAAGTGTAATGGTTGGGTGGGAGCCATGATTATGTAATGGTCGGGTGGGAACCATGATCGTGTAATGGTTGGGTGGGAGCATGAAAGTGTCATGGTTGGGTGGGAGCATGAAAGTGTCATGGTTGGGTGGGAGCCATGAAAGTGTAATGGTTGGGTGGGAGTCATAGTGTAATGGTTGGGTGGGAGCCATGGTAGTGTAATGGTTGGGTGGGAGCCATGGTAGTGTAATAGTTGGGTGGGAGCCATGATCGTGTAATGGTTGGGTGGGAGCCATGAAAGTGTAATGGTTGGGTGGGAGCCATGATCATGTAATGGTCGGGTGGGAACCATGATCGTGTAATGGTTGGGTGGGAGCCATGAAAGTGTCATGGTTGGGTTGGAGCCATGAAAGTGTAATGGTTGGGTGGGAGCCATGATCATGTAATGGTTGGGTGGGAGCCATGATAGTGTAATGGTTGGGTGGGAGTCATGATAGTGTAATGGTTGGATGGGGGCCATGGTAGTGTAATGGTTGGGTGGGAGCCATGGTGGTGTAATGGTTGGGTGGGAGCCATGGTAGTGTAATAGTTGGGTGGGAGCCATGATCATGTAATGGTTGGGTGAAAGCCATGATCGTGTAATGGTTGGGTGGGAGCCATGATCATGTAATGGTTGAGTGGGAGCCATGATAGTGTAATGGTTGGGTGGGAGTCATGATAGTGTAATGGTTGGGTGGGAGTCATGATAGTGTAATGGTTGGGTGGGAGTCATGATAGTGTAATGGTTGGATGGGGGCCATGGTAGTGTAATGTTTGGGTGGGAGCCATGGTGGTGTAATGGTTGGGTGGGAGCCATGGTAGTGTAATAGTTGGGTGGGAGCCATGATCATGTAATGGTTGGGTGAAAGCCATGATCGTGTAATGGTTGGGTGGGAGCCATGATCATGTAATGGTTGAGTGGGAGCCATGAAAGTGTAATGGTTGGGTGGGAGCCATGATCATGTAATGGTCAGGTGGGAACCATGATCATGTAATGGTTGGGTGGGAGCCATGAAAGTGTAATGGTTGGGTGGGAGCCATGATCATGTAATTGTTGGTTGGGAACCATGATCGTGTAATGGTTGGGTGGGAGCCATGATAGTGTAATGGTTGGGTGGGAGTCATAGTGTAATGGTTGGGTGGGAGCCTGGTAGTGTAATGGTTGGGTGGGAGCCATGGTAGTGTAATGGTTGGGTGGGAGCCATGGTAGTGTAATAGTTGGGTGGGAGCCATGATTGTGTAATGGTTGGGTGGGAGCCATGAAAGTGTAATGGTTGGTTGGGAGCCATGATCATGTAATGGTCGGATGGGAACCATGATCGTGTAATGGTTGGGTGGGAGCCATGAAAGTGTCATGGTTGGGTGGGAGCCATGATCATGTAATGGTTGGGTGGGAGCCATGAAAGTGTAATGGTTGGGTGGGAGCCATGATCATGTAATGGTTGGGTGGGAGCCATGAAAGTGTAATGGTTGGGTGGGAGCCATGAAAGTGTAATGGTTGGGTGGGAGCCATGAAAGTGTCATGGTTGGGTGGGAACCATGATCATGTAATGGTTGGGTGGGAGCCATGAAAGTGTAATGGTTGGGTGGGAGCCATGATCATGTAATGTTTGGGTGGGAGCCATGATAGTGTAATGGTTGGGTGGGAGTCATGATAGTGTAATGGTTGGGTGGGAGCCATGGTAGTGTAATGGTTGGGTGGGAGCCATGGTAGTGTAATGGTTGGGTGGGAGCCATGGTAGTGTAATAGTTGGGTGGGAGCCATGATCGTGTAATGGTTGGGTGGAAGCCATGAAAGTGTAATGGTTGGGTGGGAGCCATATCATGTAATGGTCGGGTGGGAACCATGATCGTGTAATGGTCGGGTGGGAACCATGATCGTGTAATGGTTGGGTGGGAACCATGATCATGTAATGGTTGGGTGGGAGCCATGAAAGAATGGCTGGGTGGAAGCCATGATTGTGTAATGGTTGGGTGGGAGCCATGATCGTGTAATGGTTGAGTGGGAGCCATGATAGTGTAATGGTTGGGTGGGAGCCATGAAAGTGTAATGGTTGGGTGGGAGCCATGATTGTGTAATGGTTGGGTGGGAACCATGAAAGTGTGATGGTTGGGTGGGAGCCATGATTGTGTAATGGTTGGGTGGGAGCCATGATAGTGTAATGGTTGGGTGGGAGACATGATAGTGTAATGACTAGATGCTCGCCTGCTGGTCTGGTGCTGATGGGTTTGAATCTCCATGTGGACACATTTTACAAATGACCTGGGCTCCAAGGCTGACCCAGTCTAAAATAGGTATCAGGAAAAGTCTTGGGAAGTACAAGCAGCCAATGTGAAACTGACCAATGCATCTTCATGTGTGTAACAGGGTCATTTGTTTAGAAATCTAGTTGGGTACCACTATAACTTCAAAATATAATTCTAGCGCCTGGTCTTTCTTTAGATATGGATAAATTAAATGGCCAGTTGCTGAACAAACTGGGTTTGTCTTGGCTGCTGATTTTCTAGTGACTGCTGCATCCATCAACGATGAGCAGTAGTTTTCGTGACTGTATTCTGGCAGCGGCCTTATGCAAAGTATACCTGTGCAGACTGTTGGTTTATCGAGACTCCTGTCTGTTCCACTTTTCACTTGGGGCAGTAAGGAGCATTTTATGTGATATTCACTGGCACGGGAACGGAGCATTATGGGGACGACCCTTTGCCGTGAAGTTTGAACCGTGACTAAGAACTATCTAACTTAAGATAGAATGAGAATAACTAAAAGACAGTTATAAGGATTTGATCATGTTTGTTTATATTTTTTTTTTCAAGGGTTCATGGTTCCCCAGGGACCAGAGCCGCCCACATGAGGTTCCACGTCCCTGTGTGTCATTCAGATGACCGCCTCTGTTGGTGTCTCTTGCAAGATCAAATGCAGATCTACAATTTGATCTTAGCCAAAAGAACCGTTTGTTTCTATATAACAAACAGCAAGTCACAAGCTACACTGTCCCAGTATCGCCATCATTAGGTTTAAGTTAGATCCTCTTGCTCAAGATTTTTGAATGTGACAATTTCATGAAAATATATGGGCCCTTGTCAGACAAGTCATCTTTACCCGAACTGCTTGTTGAGGAGGGTTTGGCTTGTATGGCCACTGTCATGTTTTACAACAGATTTAGACAGCACTTTGATGTGGAGACAAAACATAGGTGTCAACTTTTGAGTTTAAGAAGAAAAGATTGCAAGGAAGACAAAATAAATGGGTCATCTCAGTATATAAATGAAATCATTTACAGTTATTTCCCCTTATATAGTATTTCTAGTGTGAATACCTTCACTTTTATATCTACAGTATAATGTTTTGCTGTTCATGTTTGTTATCTTCTTCTTTTAATGTGTACTCAAGGTCACCTGCAAGATTCTCCACGTCAGTCTATATAAAGATGCACTTTTATCATTTGGTTGTTAATGTTACCTTTTATTAATCAAAATGACTCTACAAATGCAGGGTATTTCAAACATAATATCAATATTTTAGATACTAAAACTTCAGTTATTGAACACTTAAAATATGCCGTTTGCACCAAAAGAACATCGACCTATTTAAGTTTCATGCCTTACATTACAACCATGCAGTTTGTAACCCTTCATATTGTACAGCACATTTCTGAACTACAGTTCAATTTTCCCCAAATATTCTGCAGCTTAACTCACAAAGAAAACCAGGCTTGCATCAGAAGACAGCAATTCCACATTCTTTGGGCACATCATGAGAAAGGAAAAGTTTAAGTACATCGTGATGATGGGAAAGTTGGAGGGGAAAAGAGGCAGGGGAGACTAAAAGAGAATATGCTGGATGGTTTGGCATCATGACATGGAGGAACATCTGTATCAGAATTTATTGCACTTGAGACAGAAAGCTGTGGACAGACTTGATGACCAACGCCACATGTACCTTGTTATCCCATTGCCATTCTTTGCACTTTTTAGCAACTTTTACATTTAGGTAGCAAATTATTCCTCCCCACGACGCTTGACGGCAGAAGTGGAAGATGATGATGATCTGTCCTGTGGTGCAAACGAAACAGTTTTAAGTTCGCAGTTACTGAAACCATACAACTTTACAATACTGATGTTGTTTTTTTTAATACCATGAACCTGCACTTACTCTTAAAATTCAAGCTCATCATGTTGTTTATATTATAATAATTTTCCCCATTGTGGTCACACTGTAATTCTTTGTAGCAATGCTTCTGTTCACGATTAATCAAAACTAGATTTACTCTGCCTTGATTATAGCTTATATGAAATGTTCAGTTAGTTAGTTTCTATTTTAAACTTTTTTTAAGCTAATGTTCACATGCTTACCGTACCCTTTGGATATGGCGCTTTTAGTGGAGTCGCTAGGGGGCTACGCTGATAATGTCCTGAGCAGTCAGACGAGGGTTTGACACTTGCGTTCGTTGTCCGCTAACAGAGGGAAAGACGGGTCGCCTATTCCTCTGTGCATTCAGACTCATATCAAGTGATGGTCCTAGCACGTCACAGTACCTTAAGCGGTTTCTGCTGCAGGACTTTTTCTTTTGTTTTACCCGTTGGGTACCTTTTTTAAATGGTTCCTTTCAACTCAAGCTTCACAATATGTTTTTATCTTCTACAATATGTTTTATCTTATTGGTTGTTTTATTTTGATAACATAAAACACCTTATTCCAAAGCCTTTGCCAGTGTGGTTGTTATTTAATTTCATTGATAATGTTTGCTGTGAGTTTCGGGGAAATAAGATAATTACATTCTCTGCCAATAAACCAATGTAAACACGTCGAGGACTGGAGCTTTGTTTTCCACGTTAAAAATGCCATTGGTTATTTAGATGCGTATAACGTATGTTGCCGGTCTCTCTGGCTGTGGGGTTACAACACTTTCTCTCTGTAATCCCGTTTATCACGCAGAGTCTCGCAGCGGAGCGAGAACTGAGGTGGTTCGACCCCCGCTCGTGACTTGCGGATACTGAGCCGGCCGCTCAGAAAGCAATGGCAAACTACTGAGCGTAATCTTGCCAAGAGATCAACAGACAGCTGAAAGATGCTGCTGTTGACAGCTAAGTCCTGTAAAAGGATACGCAAAACATAACGTATGTTATTGAGCACTTAAAAATAGATTTGGGGATCTCCATAAAGACGTGGTCAAGCCGTCACCTTTGCCCTCTGAAGGTCGTGAGTTTGTTTTCAGACTTCGTCGTTCAGATCAGGAGTGCAATTTTTCCAAAGTCATAGGTGATCATTGGCTGGAGCAGTAGAGTTCATGCCTTATACGATCCTCTCGGCAGGTGATTTGCCGTTCTTCAGAGAGAGAGAGAGATCAAGCCAGATGAGATAACACTCGGTGTAGTAAAGTTGATTCTCGTCTCCCGGTGCATTAAAGTTGATTCTCGTCACCCGATGCAATAAAGTTGATTCTCGTCCCCGGTGCAATAAAATTTATTCTCGTCACCCGGTGCAATAAAGTTGATTCTCGTCACCCGGTGCAATAAAGTTGATTCTCGTCACCCGGTGCAATAAAGTTGATTCTCGTCACCCGGTGCAATAAAGTTGATTCTCGTCACCCGGTGCAATAAAGTTGATTCTCGTCACCCGGTGCAATAAAGTTGATTCTCGTCACCCGGTGCAATAAAATTGATTCTCGTCACCCGGTGCAATAAAGTTGATTCTCGTCACCCGGTGCAATAAAATTGATTCTCGACACCCGGTGCAATAAAATTGATTCTCGTCACCCGGTGCAATAAAGTTGATTCTCGTCACCCGGTGCAATAAAGTTGATTCTCGTCACCCGGTGCAATAAAGTTGATTCTCGTCACCCGGTGCAATAAAATTGATTCTCGTCACCCGGTGCAATAAAGTTGATTCTCGTCACCCGGTGCAATAAAATTGATTCTCGTCACCCGGTGCAATAAAGTTGATTCTCGTCACCCGGTGCAATAAAGTTGATTCTCGTCACCCGGTGCAATAAAGTTGATTCTCGTCACCCGGTGCAATAAAGTTGATTCTCGTCACCCGGTGCAATAAAGTTGATTCTCGTCACCCGGTGCAATAAAGTTGATTCTCGTCACCCGGTGCAATAAAATTGATTCTCGTCACCCGGTGCAATAAAGTTGATTCTCGTGAGTTTAAGTTGTAACCCTGTTCCTATGGCATATTGAGAATAAGGTGCGAGGGCGATGTTTTCTGATATGGTCAAAAATATGGCGGCCACCTTACCCCAGGGAGTTGTGGTCATTCAGGGCTGCCTGGTAGTCGTGTGTTTGAATCCATATAGAGGCAGGTCTTCAAAATGTACTTGGACCAGCTTTGTGGTGAAGGAGTTTCGGGTGCACTTCATAACCCTGCATGTCGCATTTAAAACACAGCTACAGGTGATTTGGCAGCAGACCACCTTGCGTTGGTTTTCATATAATGCTATGAGTGCCGGGCATTCAGAAAGTAATGGCAGACTACTGAACATAAACTTGCCAAGAAATTACAAACAGCCAAAAAATTTTGGGGTTGACTACGACGTCCTGTAAAAGATATGCAACTAGCTAAAACATGGATTTCTAGGTTGACCGAGAAATGAGTACCAGGAAATATCCTGGAAAGTAATTCTGTCCACCAATAAAAAATATGGGGCCAACACCATAAACCCGATACCCTTCAATATGTGTGACAGGATATATGACTGAGCTACCGTAGACAATACTACCTGCTTACTGTTAGCGCCGAATGTTGGGCGGCGCTCACCAAACCCGACACTCCACATTGTGCCAATGGCTTCAGGCAGAGGAGAGCAATCGGGAGGGTACAAGCCTTATCCTGGTGCGAGGAAATGCAACCTAAAGACTAAATGTCATGACAGAGCAGATCAAGCCCTAAACCTTGGTTGGAAATTGGTCTAGAATCGAAGCTCCAACAGGCGGACAGTTAGAGCATTGCTTTGCTGAGCGAGCAGCTTCTGCCGCCTGTCTTGTTCCAGATGTAGAGGTGTTACCTTTCCTCTGGAGTGAACTAGGCAGGCCGAGAGAGGGACCATGCTGCATGGGCAACATATGGTCTCTACAATTCAGCCCAGGCTCTGTGCTATGGAGAGGTACCATGTCTTCATGTAAATCTATTGTTGCACGTATGGGAATGTCCTGGATGCAGTGATGTCGGTTCTTAACTCAACTATTGTTGCACGTATGGGAATGTCCTGGATGCAGTGATGTCGGTTCTTAACTCAACTATTGTTGCACGTATGGGAATGTCCTGGATGCAGTGATGTCGGTTCTTAACTCAACTATTGTTGCACGTATGGGAATGTCCTGGATGCAGTGATGTCGGTTCTTAACTCAACTATTGTTGCACGTATGGGAATGTCCTGGATGCAGTGATGTCGGTTCTTAACTCAACTATTGTTGCACGTATGGGAATGTCCTGGATGCAGTGATGTCGGTTCTTAACTCAACTATTGTTGCACGTATGGGAATGTCCTGGATGCAGTGATGTCGGTTCTTAACTCAACTATTGTTGCACGGATGGGAATGTCCTGGATGCAGTGATGTCGGTTCTTAACTCAACTATTGTTGCACGTATGGGAATGTCCTGGATGCAGTGATGTCGGTTCTTAACTCAACTATTGTTGCACGTATGGGAATGTCCTGGATGCAGTGATGTCGGTTCTTAACTCAACTATTGTTGCACGTATGGGAATGTCCTGGATGCAGTGATGTCGGTTCTTAACTCAACTATTGTTGCACGTATGGGAATGTCCTGGATGCAGTGATGTCGGTTCTTAACTCAACTATTGTTGCACGTATGGGAATGTCCTGGATGCAGTGATGTCGGTTCTTAACTCAACTATTGTTGCACGTATGGGAATGTCCTGGATGCAGTGATGTCGGTTCTTAACTCAACTATTGTTGCACGTATGGGAATGTCCTGGATGCAGTGATGTCGGTTCTTAACTCAACTATTGTTGCACGTATGGGAATGTCCTGGATGCAGTGATGTCGGTTCTTAACTCAACCATTGTTGCACGTATGGGAATGTCCTGGATGCAGTGATGTCGGTTCTTAACTCAACTATTGTTGCACGTATGGGAATGTCCTGGATGCAGTGATGTCGGTTCTTAACTCAACTATTGTTGCACGTATGGGAATGTCCTGGATGCAGTGATGTCGGTTCTTAACTCAACTATTGTTGCACGTATGGGAATGTCCTGGATGCAGTGATGTCGGTTCTTAACTCAACTATTGTTGCACGTATGGGAATGTCCTGGATGCAGTGATGTCGGTTCTTAACTCAACTATTGTTGCACGTATGGGAATGTCCTGGATGCAGTGATGTCGGTTCTTAACTCAACTATTGTTGCACGTATGGGAATGTCCTGGATGCAGTGATGTCGGTTCTTAACTCAACTATTGTTGCACGTATGGGAATGTCCTGGATGCAGTGATGTCGGTTCTTAACTCAACTATTGTTGCACGTATGGGAATGTCCTGGATGCAGTGATGTCGGTTCTTAACTCAACTATTGTTGCACGTATGGGAATGTCCTGGATGCAGTGATGTCGGTTCTTAACTCAACTATTGTTGCACGTATGGGAATGTCCTGGATGCAGTGATGTCGGTTCTTAACTCAACCATTGTTGCACGTATGGGAATGTCCTGGATGCAGTGATGTCGGTTCTTAACTCAACTATTGTTGCACGTATGGGAATGTCCTGGATGCAGTGATGTCGGTTCTTAACTCAACTATTGTTGCACGTATGGGAATGTCCTGGATGCAGTGATGTCGGTTCTTAACTCAACTATTGTTGCACGTATGGGAATGTCCTGGATGCAGTGATGTCGGTTCTTAACTCAACTATTGTTGCACGTATGGGAATGTCCTGGATGCAGTGATGTCGGTTCTTAACTCAACTATTGTTGCACGTATGGGAATGTCCTGGATGCAGTGATGTCGGTTCTTAACTCAACTATTGTTGTACGTATGGGAATGTCCTGGATGCAGTGATGTCGGTTCTTAACTCAACTATTGTTGCACGTATGGGAATGTCCTGGATGCAGTGATGTCGGTTCTTAACTCAACTATTGTTGCACGTATGGGAATGTCCTGGATGCAGTGATGTCGGTTCTTAACTCAACTATTGTTGACTAACATTTACAGCGCAAATTGGTCTGATCAATCACATTCACTACTGCCATGGGTTGTAGTTGTTATGCCTTTTTGAAGCACAACGTAACAAACTATCGTCTATCAAGACAACAGGGTGCCAATGAATGCTGTGTGAAAGGGTCCTGGCCCGTTACTGTTGGGAGGATCTGTAAGCGTAGTGGCTAGATACTCACCCTGACCCGCTGATCATGGGGCAGATTTTTTTTTCCCCGCGTCTCCATCCTGTTTCAGGATATTGCGGTCAACTTCAGCATCTTTCTGCTGTATGTTGATTCCTAGGCTAGATTACACTCATCAGCACGCCACGACTTTCTGAGCTACCGGCTCCATACTCTCATAAGTCACTGGCGCGACTCGAACCGCTTCCAATTCTCGTGCGCTCACGTCAACCACGAGAGTATTCGGGGTTACGGAGAAAGCTGCTAACCCTCGACCAGGGAGACTGAATGGGTACCAAGACTGTCTTGGGAAGTAAAGGCAGTGTGCATGATACTGATCACATCACTCACCTTGTGCCGTTTGGTCTGTACAAACAGGGTGTATTTTTAATGAATGTGCAGTGTTTGAAAATATTGCCGGTCCAAGTTTTGTATTTACCTATTATTTTGCATGAATTTTACAGAGGGTGAATTCACAACTTGGACCGGCAATATTTTCAAACACTGCACAGTCATAAAAAGTACACCCAGTTTGTGTCTAGCACCACATGCCCAATACACTTCAAGGCGTATAAAAGGGTCATGTTCTATTGCCTATACCACCTTACCTTCCAGATTATTATCTGGTACTCACTTAATACAGCTGGGTCAACCCTAATTCTAAAGTGTGCACAACTAGAAGTGGCTGATAAGAATAAAACATCACCCCAAATAAAGAAAACACCACTTAGAGAAGAGATTATATTATGTCTTCTTCTTGTGTTCTCTATTCCCTAGTGGGGCATAGGGCCTCAAGCAACTCACTCCAAGCCCAAGCCCTTTTATCTTTAGCTGCCCCATGCAGTTCTGTCCATGTTCTTATCTTTAGCTGCCCCATATGGTTCTGTCCATGTTCTTATCGTTAGCTGCCCCATGTAGTTCTGTCCATGTTCTTATCTTTAGCTGCCCCCTGCAGTTCTGTCCATGTTCTTATCTTTAGCTGCCCCATATGGTTCTGTCCATGTTCTTATCTTTAGGTGCCCCATGTAATTCTGTCCATGTTCTTATCTTTAGCTGCCCCGTGCAGTTCTGTCCATGTTCTTATCTTTAGGTGCCCCATGTAATTCTGTCCATGTTCTTATCTTTAGCTGCCCCATGTAGTTCTGGCCATGTTCTCACGTTGTTCATTTTTGTTTATATTTTTCTCTTGGGGTTTTAGGGCTTCCTCTTTTTTTGTTGTCATGTGAATTCTAGATTGATACTTTTCTAGTTATAATAGTCACTGGTATTCTCAAAGTATGGTCTATTCTTAGTCTATTTAAGTCTAGATTAAGTAAAATATATGGCTCATATTCTCTTAAAGAACAAATGAGGAAAAACATGGAGGCTGCTGAGATGTAGTTTTTGAGGTGAATGTTGATAATACCATGGACAACCAGAGGGACTAACAAAGATGTCCTAGACAAGGTTAATCAAAGTTGAACATTATACACACCATGAGTGTGCTACGGTCATTCGGGCCCTCTGAGTTTTTCGCCATTGTATGAGAAGACTAGACATGTGATTCATACATCTAGAATCGGGGGAGAGGGAGTAAACCATTCTTTTTTCTTTAACAACAACTAAAACTCAAAGTAGGCTACACTGTGGTCGAACCAGCCTGCTCAAATATGAGGCGGGCGCAATACCATTGGGCCACTCCCACCCAATGTACTTTAGACATTTGTGAACCGCCCCTTTTGTTATTGAGAAGGTAAACACTATCACCTTTGTTATCTTGTCTTCATTCATTTAAATTTGTCATACTAAAGTTAATGTAAAGTCGCGTGGCCGAATGGATAAGAGCGCTCACTCCTAAACTTCCGGTGCGCTGATTGGCGAGGTTGGTGGCTATCTTCCTACACCGGTCAGTTGGACTTTAAACGCTGACGTCTCGTCCTTAACTTTTGGATGTAAATTGCGACCTGAGAAGTCGGAGTAGGTTCGCCTGATGCTGGGGGACAATGGTAATAGGGAAAGCTGGCCTGCACGCAAAATCGGACCAGTGTGAACTACGCTGGGATTCAAAACGAGCAAACGAAAAAAAAAAAACATTATACTTTTGTAGCCAACACCAAATACCCCCCCCCCCCCCCCCAACTTTTTCCATAGAAAGAAGAAGAAAATTTTTGTTTCAGCAAAATATTTTAGAAGAACAGGTTGTATGCGTGGGGAAAAGACTGGGTGAAATTCTAAAAAAGGGTATGAAACATGATATCACTTATCAAATATTCTAGTAATAAAATGAATATTTTCTAGCGTTATGATGTTTCATGTGTTATTTTCCTGTAATTTTAAGTGTGCCAATGAATTCGTGCATGTTACATACAACCAGTTCTAACATATGCATGTGAATCTTGAGCAATCAGTAAAGATGCGCGCGCGCGCACGCACGCACGCACGCACGCACGCACGCACGCGCGCGCGCACACACACACACACACACAAAGCCAATGTCAGCAGGTATGATACTGTCCATGTCATCAACAGAACGCCTTCTTCTTCTTTCACCCTCTATCCTCCACTGGGGCAAAGGACTTCAACTAACTCACTCCAAGCCATCCCGTCCTTAGATATGCCATCCAGCTCTGCCCATGTCCTCCAGATATTCTCCAAGTGATCTGACATTTGAGATCCAACCGGATATTCAACTTGTCTGCATTCCTGGATGTGAGATCTTGACATTTGAAATCCAGCCGGATATCCGACTAGTCTGCTTGCTTCAGTCTGAATGGGTTATTTATTGCGACACCCTCTTTACTGAAGAGTTCTGGAGTGTATGTTTCCAGAGATGAGTTATGGCAAATGAGAGCTGTATTTTCAGTAACAACCTGAAATAGGAGATGAACAATGTGGGTTTGTAGAAGGAAAGGGTACAGTAAATGCTGTGTATATACTGAGAACATTAATTGAATGTTCTGTAGTCATAACATCTGATGGGAGATGCCTTGACGAGATTAGAACGAGAGTGGTCATGGCGAAGGTAGCCTTTGGTCAGATGAAAAATATACTGACCAATAAAAAGATGTCATTTGCAACGAGAAAAAGAGTGTTGAGATGCTACATAGAACCTGTACTTCTGTATGGATGTGGAGCGTGGACAATCAGCAGACAAGCTGAGGAAATGTGGTTTCTGAGGAAAATGCAAAGAATACCATGGACAGACAGAAAAACCAATGACCAAGTCCTACAAGAAACAAAAGAAAATCGTACACTGGTTAGAGAAATTCGACGTAGACAGTCAAAATATTTTGGTCACATTATGAGAAGAAATAAACTGGAGAACTTGGTGACAACTGACAAGATCGAGGGGAAGAGAACAAGAGGAAGGCAGAGAAGTAAATACCGGGATGGCTTGGCCACGTGGTATGATCGAGACAAGAATATAAAGCCGATCCACGACTCTGGTGATCTAGTTAGATGGCAAAACATGACCATCCACGCTTATTGGCATGGCACATGATGAATGTATTGTCAATAATGGGGCCTCTGTAGTATAGTGGTTAGAACGCTTCCCTGCCAAGGCAGTGGTATGGATTCAATCCCCAGCAGAGACAGGAACATTTGTTTATCACCAGTGCGGCTCTAGGATCGACATAGTTTATTAAATATTGGTTCCTGACAATTTTCAGGATGTTCTGGGAATTGCTTGGGGTGTATAGCGACGTGGAAGAGAACTGACTACCCCGTCCTAAAAGTCGTAACCTAGAATATGTGAAAGCCCAAATCTTCACACCTCAACGGCATGATTGACTTTGTGACTATCTTAACTGGAAACTTCTTTATTCTTCTGCGATCAACATTTGCTATGCCTGGTATATAACATTTATTGTAGTGCTAGATGTTCCCTTTCTAGCCTCGTATCACATGGAGCAACATCTTGCGACTTCGACCGTTGAGGTTTCTTTTCTGGATCCCTCCTCCTATAAGCAGATTGCATTCCTGGTTTTGTGGGCTCTGCCTGTCGATATTTTATGTCTGGCTTTGTTGACCTGGCCTTTGTTGTTACAAAAACTTTTAAAGGTGGTTTGGCATTGTATCCTTCACGTAGATGATTTCCTTCCAGCGTTTATGATCTCCATCAGCCCATATTGCTTGCGCCCTTATTTAGTCCTATCAGGGAAAGACTTTTGCTAGGGAGCACAAATGTAAACTCCATTGTTAGTTGTGTTGTCTCAATAAAGGAAATACCACAGGGTGTAGAACAGAATGTGTTATGCGTATATTCCAGCACGGGTCACAAACAAAACGGTCCGCTTGAGGTCTTCGCCGGTTTCCCAGAGTTTGTCTGGTAGGGTAGTTACAGTTGGCCATATTTCTTCCCTCAGTTCGGCGAAGTCAGGGCAATCTTGTAGGACATGCTTTGGGGATTGCCAGGGTGCTCCACGTCAGCAGGAAGCAGAGTCAGTGAGACCCATTCGGTAGAGGTTTGAGTCCACTGTTCTGAGTCTGAAGATTTTAGTCTGTGCAATTCTGCCAAGGTCTTCTATGCCAGCGTGTTCTGGTCTATAGTTGCCCCCCTCCCACCTTCCCCAAATCTTGCCCCCCCCCCCCAACTGCTGCGTCTCTTCCTTTTTGTTGTAGCCTCTTTGATAGATCCATCCATGAACACCCGTGTCCTGATGTTGGATACTTCTCCCTCAGCATGTGAAGAGAAACAGCCCTTGTATTCTATCTGGTTTATTTTTGGAGTTATTTCTGGGACTTCCAGATAAATCTGTTAGCTCGAACATGGCTCTGGTATGAGCTTCACACTTTGATATATCGGTTTCTAGTAGTATGTTGTTTGCAGGTTTCTCGTGCTTGTTTGTTTTTTTTTTTTTTTTTTTTTTTTTTTTTGATTTTTTAAAATTATTATTCTCTTTTAATTTGTGGTGCGGGTGATTATGAAGCGTTTTGAACTTTTCGAACTGAAAGAGTGCTTTATACTGTCTGCGAAATTTGATGGGCGTCGGGTTTGGTAAGCGCCGCTCAACATTCGATGTTAATTAAAAATTCAAGTATAAGCAAACAAACAGACGTCATACAGGCAATTATTCTTGATGTCTTTGTTCAGAATACTTAACATGACCATGAGGTTTACGTCTTAAGTACGCCACATCGACGTTCTGGTCGTCGTATCCCTGGATCTCTGCGAGTCAGGTGGGTATGAAGGCTTAAACCTCTACCCAATACAGAAGTACCATCTCCACAGAGACTGTGCTATAGAGATCTCTTTCCCCTCTCTAAGATCGGAAACGAGCGGGGTATGAAAGACCAGTGCCGGAACTTCGCTTTAACTGAGAGTCACGGCGATCCCTGGAGCGTTGATCAGACTAAAGAAATCCCAGGCTAAATCATGAAGATAATTGGTGGGAAATGTGTCAGGAAGATAAAGCCGGGTCATCATTTCCAAGCTCTGTTATACATGAATACATTTTGATTGTCTGCTTTACAAGATTACAAATAAAATAAGTAATTTTAAAAAGAGGACGTTCTGGCGACTAGCCTTCTTCGGCAACGAACAACAAGACACAAACTACCATATACGAAAAATGAAAATAGCACGACGGTTACTATATTAAGGCACAATATTATGGAACCTTGTTAGATAAAAATTGAAAAGTAAGCAGAATGAAATGATCTATAAGGTACTGAACTCAAAGTTTCCAAATAAGAAGGGATAAACAGCAGATAGTAGAAAGATGCACGGCCACGTGGGTGGGAAAAAAAAAGGGGGGGGGGGGCTGTCATGTTTGAGATGGCGAGACATTAAAAGGGGAGAGGAGTTGCCAATTTGGGGCGAGGGAGGGAGCAAATCGGGAAGTGGCAGGCTGGTGGTAATATACAATGGAAAGAAAGGAGGACAATATGTGATAGCACGAGTGAACATAGGAGGAGTTCATAGTGGATGTACCCACATAGTGGATGTATCCAAATAGTCGATGTACCCACATAGTGGATTATAACATAGTGGATGTACCCACATAGTGGATGTGCCCACATAGTGGATGTACCCACATAGTGGATGTATCAACATAGAGGTAGAAGTAGTAGTAAAGAAGTAGA